>KV010635.1:913099-955574 GCA_001598015.1 Dorcoceras hygrometricum | reverse complement strand
TGTTTTGATTAAAGCCTCTAAGTCTATTTAAATAGACTAGTGATAGACTTGGACCGACCCAACGGGCCCGGGTCCAACGTATGAACATTCGGTTCATCCCTATCACCGTGACTTCATCATAACTCCGATCGCCGATCAGATCGGACCGATCGACTCAGTTTCCAAAACTGAATACTATGATCTGAAAAACCATTTTTCAGAACCCCAGTGCAATGAAGCTTAAGTCTACATTAAGTAGACTTAATGATGGACTTGGACCGGCCCAACGGGCCCGGGTCCAACGGATGAATATTCAGTTCATCCCCATCACCGTGACTCCATTATAACTCCGATCGCCGATCAGATCGAACCGATCGACTCAGTTTCCAAAACTGAATACTATGATCTGAAAAACCATTTTTCAGAACCCCAGTGCAAAATGACTGTTTTGCCCTCAACAGCGGAAAATCACGATTTGACCCCTGTTGACTTTTAGGAAGTCGCACTCCCCAAAATCCTCTTCCCATGCTCAACACATTGAGCTCGGTTTCCGTGCGGAAATCTCGAATGCAGTACTTGTGTGACCCTCAATGGTTCAGGGATACAGCTAGCCGTGGGCCCACAACCATTGTGGTTCCGGAATCACAATTCCGGACTTGCCCAACGGATCATGGTAAGAGCGTCTAGCAACATCGCCCCATGATCCCCTAGGTATCACTGGTAGTGCCTGCAAGAACCAGTTGGTCGTGGTTAGCGTAAGTACGGTCATTTCAATTCATATATCCCGATCAGATCAACGACCATTGGTAAATCGAGAGTCGCTAAAGATCCGATAGCTATGCATACATCTTGGAGATCGAATAGTGACATCGCGAGTGTAACTAGGTAAACCCATTTACCTAAAACACTTCTAGTACTCTGGCTAGAGATTTATACACTATTATCCCCTCAGATAGCATAGGATATCCACGCATGTCTGCGAGCGGTGAATCCTCGACAACGATGCATCGACTCCTACATGTATCGGGGTTTCACCCAATCCCGCCGCCTAATGACCCCAAGTGAGTCGGCAAACGGGTCAAAGTGAGACGCCTATCATGTAGAGTCTCAATGACGTTTCGAGTCGTGAGGACTAATCAGTACAACCAAGACCTCGGACTTATCCACTCGACAAATGGTAACCACTTGGAAAGTCCGAACGAGGGTAGTTCGATAGATCACCAGGTCACTATCTATCTGCATGCTCAGAACATCACAATGTTCCCTATCAATGAAACATGGTACTTCGCATCGCAGATACTAGTCTCATGCTCGGGCGGCCGTATCCTCATTTTGACGGCCCAATCGACTAGGAACTAATTCAGAATATACAGTGACTATTAGATGTGTTTCATGATAGCCGTCATACCCACTATCATATCTAACATACACTATAGCGCATTCTAGGTCTTTACTCAACGCAATTGTTAATCATCATACAACACAATGAAAGTAAAGAATGCCATAAACAAATGCGAATATCATATATAAAGATCGCTTCATACAAGAGTCTATGAACCCACACGCCATAAGTTGGCTAGTTGGGCATCTACTCTAACAGCTCGGTTCTCGGGTCCTCGGTCCTCGGGTCCTGAGGTGGTTATGGGGGACATCAATATCTTAGATCCTTGGTCATTCTATCCCAAGAGCTGAATGGTGCGTGAAAATCCAAATCGATTACCCCACTCCGTCGAAGTCGCACAAAAGGATTCATGACAATCCATAAAGGAGCTAGGAAACAACAAGTACATTGATGAATTGTTCGATGCAAACCATTCAATATGATTCGTGTTGGGATATGTCATTGGTAGCATGTGCAGCAATGGGAAAACATTGGGTTCTCTCCTACACAGCCCATCCAATTTTGTCCCCACCATTCAATGAGAATATATATATATATACCCATTTGATTCCCATATCTTCTCATTCTTCTTCTTCTTTTTTTTATACGTAAATCAATCAAATCCCATGTCAATTTGAAGCATATATATTCCTCGACTATAACCACTGGTTCACCTTATTTCCCTGTCAACTCAGCCCATGTATATGTATAATAGCTGAATGATAGTTGTTGCTCTATATTTATTTTTATGATTTATGGAGAAGTAGTGCATGTGGACTCGGAATTTGGGATCCATGGAAAAAATGATCATGTGAAAAGGACACAAAAGTCTTTGAATCGACACTTGACATCTCCTAAAGAAGTGGCTTTTATTCGCATTCTTTCATTCTTTTTATTAAAGCGTGCTTTCAAATTCAGAGACTCCGATCCGGGAAAGAAGTAAAAAAAAAAACGACGTGACATTCAAAGATATGACTTTTTTTTTCATAAGGTATATCACATATTCTTAATTAACTTGACTATCAGATGTTAATTATCCACAAGTGTAAATAAATACGCAATAAGGAGTTATATTGAAGATGTAAATATTTGAAATCGCAATTAAATAGTTAAAAAATTGAACTAATTGGTTCGGATCGATGAGGAGAAATCACCGATTACCTACTCATACTTCACCTCACCCACTGTGTTTTTGAATAATTCACGGGGAACAAATATGTATGGTTTTTTTTTTAAAAATAAAGTATGCATTTATGGTTTGAAAGCATGAAATTGCAAAGGTACATATTCAAACCGGAAATTAAATCGGGATGTGACTAGTTTGCTAATTTTGGGTAGTTAATACTTCTGATATCGAAGATAACATATATAGATACTTAGCAAAGAAAGGCTAGCTAGCTCAAACTGACGCAGCTATTCATATATATGCATGTGACTTTGAAGAGCATCATTCAACATCAAAGTGAAATTTACAAGCTTAGTGTTGTAGCCATCTAGCTCCAATGTAGAATTTAATTTGTTGGCACATCATGTTTCACTTTTTGTGGGTTTCAAATTCAGAAGTATAATCGATCGGATAATTATAGAAAAATTTGAGAGCCTGCCCTACTAACATGGCGTAAGATAGGAAATTTTGTATATGCAAACGTGCATATGCTCTCGAGCACTCTAAATGGGTTTGTTCGTGTCGCAGCCTTGGGTTACAATTTCTAGTTAACTCAAAGGGTCAAATGTACAAAATAAATAATAGGATGGGGGTATGCGATTAATTAAACACGTGTAATCTCTAAAGATATATTATCAACCCCAAGTTTTGATAAATATGATCTCGATCCCTCATAAATATGGCGTGACAGCAAACGAAGAAGTGGGGAAAGACCACATCCCACGGATTTCAAATGCATCGATAAAATCAAGAGCTAACCAACCAACCCTCAACAAAATTCCACCAACGACAATGGAGGGTGGCAAGATTGGTTCCATCAAAGGCTCAAATGCTCCACCGAAAGACTCGTACAAAGTCGCATATATTCTCCATTTCTTCCTCGGAGCAGGCAACTTGATCCCATGGAATGCACTGATCACAGCCGTCGATTACTTCGGGTATCTTTATCCCAACAGGCACGTCGAGAAGGTCTTCTCCGTCGTCTACATGGGCTCTTCTTTACTGGTTTTGATCCTACTTCTGAGCTGGGATATCTTCAGGAATAGTTTGAGCTTGAGGTTTAGGATGAACCTGGGTTTCTCTATGCTTGTTCTGTCGTTGATGGTCACTCCGATAATGGGTTGGAGTTGGCGGAGAAATGGAAGGATGTTGTGTTCGGATGCGGCGTTCGACATGGTCGTTGCCTCGGTTTTTGTCTGCGGGATTGGTGATGGATTGGTGGGAGGAAGCTTGGTGGGGTCTGCCGGTCAGCTGCCGAAACAATACATGCAGGCTATTTTTGCGGGGACGGCTTCTTCGGGTAAGTGACTGGCTTCACTCGTTAATTCAAGCTCAGAAATTTTATGTATGTTACCCAAACAGTTCATCAGACTCTTTACATCTTTCTCAATTCACGCACAAATTTATGTTTAAATTTAAATCGGGATTGACATACTTTCTTTAAAGACGACGATTTTTTTACTTTAACGTGGAATTGAACTCACAAGGAGAGGTTTAATTATATGGAATCGAACAAATAAAGAGAGCTGGTTTATTCACGTAGCTAGCTAGCTAGTAAGTGGACGTTGCCCGGATTGACATATTTTTATGCATGATTTTGTTTTGTGGCAGGGGTTATGATATCTACGCTGCGGATCATAACAAAAGCATCGCTTCCTCAGACTCCTCGAGGCCTGAAAACAAGTGCTCAATTCTACTTCATTGTCAGCTCAGTAATCCTACTAATCTGCCTCATCTGCTGCAATCTTCTCTGCAAATTACGTGTGATGCAGCACCATTACACCAATCTCCAAGATGGGTTTCCGCCACCCGGGCTCTCACGGCCCAGATTCCTTCGAATCCTCACCAAAATACGCTGGCCAGGTTTCGGGATCTTCATGATCTACACAGTCACGCTCTCCATCTTCCCTGGATTCCTGGCGGAGAATCTCGAGTCGAAAATCCTCAGAGACTGGTACCCAGTCATGCTGATCGCCACGTATAATTTGTCGGATTTCGTGGGGAAATCGCTCACTGGGATATATGTTATGGGTGGCATCAGCAAAGCTACCTGGGGTTGCATGCTGAGGATCTTGTTTTATCCACTGTTTATTGCTTGTTTCCGGGGCCCCGAGTGGCTGAGGACGGAGGCGCCGGTGGTGGTTCTAACTGTGATGCTGGGGCTGACTAATGGTTATCTGACCAGTGTGATCATGATTCTCACTCCGAAGGTGGTGTCGCCGCAGGAGTCGGAGGTGGCCGCCATTGTTATGTCGGTGATGCTGGGACTGGGCCTCGCTGCTGGTTCCGTTATGGGGTGGTTTTGGATCATATGAAAGTTTAATAGAAAATTAAGCAACCACTAATTGCTGTTTAATGTCAATTTTGTAATCAAAACCTGATTTACTTAACTGCCCTTGGTACGCAAAGAATGTGTATCCTAATTAATTATATTTTTTCATCATAAACTCCATATTTTATATACTATTAGCAGTTTAGTGAGAACAAATAACACCTATCAACATTCAATTCCAAAATTATAATAATATTATCTGACCTAGTTATATTTATGTAATGTATAATGTATAATAATATTATTTTTGTTCAACTTTTTGATATATATATATATATATCGATTTTAACAATTTCTATCTTAACAATTTTAATTTGCGAAAAATATGTTAGAATCCGTTTGACCCGTCACATTCTAATACTTTAGAAAGATTGGTTTTCTGTCACATCGCTATTTAGTATGGTTCCTGCTAATGTTAGGACATTGATTGTCACGTTGTTTCGGCCATTATTAAATTAAATTTCAGAAATTTGATCCGTTAAATTATAGCAAAGTTTTTCACAAGATGAGTTACCAATATGCATGACATCCACAATTTAATTGGGGAGATGACGAAAGGTTATAGTATATGATATATGATATTTGAGTACTAATTATTTCAAACGCGATACTAATATATAAATTTTGAGTATAAAACATGTATAACTTATCTTGATATTAATGATAAATTTGTTTTTATTTAGAGATAATTGGTAAAAAATATTTTAAATATGATATTAATATGAGATTGAATACTAAATATTTCAGATTTCATACTAAAATATGATATTTGAGTATATAAATATATGTAACAAATGTTGTTTTTAATAAGATTATTCTAATATTATACTCAAAATCACATTTCTTGTACTGATTATAAAATTATTGTATTCAAATATCATATAATAATATAATATTTTAATATTTCATACGTAATTTATTTATGAAATAGATGTGGACTCGAGTAATACAGAGCCATTTTTGCTAAGATCAGATAGTGCAAATATATATTTTTTGATGGAGATTGAAAATAAAATTAAGTTGGGACAAGAGAATTTAAAATGAATTTACCTTATTCATTATTTTCAATTTTACCTCTTCCAAATTATCTGATGATAATTGTTATTCAGTGCTACCTGTAAATATAGGCTATTTACTGGCTGCAAACACACTTGACATCAAGTTACTGGAAATTAATCATGCTGCAGATTCACCAATCGGATTCAGTTTCGCCGATACATCGTTATCTTGGGTTTGCCTGCGATAATTCAACAGCAGTTATTTTCTTCCACTCGATTTGAATTGCGGTGGGTAATTAATTTCGGTTGGGTTCAATTGTTACGATGTTATTAGCTTTAGTTGATCAAATAAGAAATCTTTGTTTTAAAAATGGTATTTTTATAATAAATAAAGTGGTTCTTGATTTAGGAATAGCAACAAATTTCCATGTTGTTGATGTTGGGTTCATTTATGGACCATATAGGAGGTCTATGCTATATCTTAGTTTAGTGAAGTTGATCGTCTGTAGAATTGTGGAGATTGCGATCATTTGTTGATGGTTGATTGATTTTTCTGTGCATGAACTGCTCATGATCAATACTGCTCACATAGATTTCTACTGAGGTGTATTTTGGGAATTCCATGCTGTCTTCGTGAGAGATGTGCGCTATTGTCAGAGTGAAATGAAGGCAGTTAAGAGACAAGTGGGCAAGTATGAGCTTGGAAGAACCATCGGCGAGGGGACTTTTGCGAAAGTTAAGTTCGCACAAAATATGGATACCCATGAGAGTGTGGCTATAAAAGTTATGGCTAAAAGTACAATTCTCAGGCACAAAATGGTCGATCAGGTATCTTATAGTCTCTGCATTGGTTGATCATGCTGTTTGTTTGTTGTTTTTTCTTTTGTTTTTTTATTATTTAAGAAATAATGCAAATGTAAACTCGGGGTTTATGTTTTATGGATGTTGAGGTTTCACTGTTGCGCTAAATGAATTCTTTATCTATCATCTGGACATACGCTCCATCATTGTTTCCTCTTTCATCATACAAACCTAAATCAGGTGATATCTAAAAGTTGAGGAGCATGGAACCGTGTTAAGGGTAAAACTTTTAATTGCCAATTTTTTTTTCTTCAAAGGAATGGGTATATAGAAATCTGCAGATGCTGCCACGAAAAAACTATTCAGTTGATTTCATCTTTGTAGTACTTAGGTGGGCAAGCTGTACAATGCAAATTCACGATGAGAAGCTTTTATAAGTCCCATTGACAACTTTTATAAGTTTTTAACAGATAAAGAGAGAGATTTCCATAATGAAGATTGTCAGACACCCTTGCATAGTCAGACTGCATGAGGTATGACTGGGACGCTCATAATTTCCCTTGTTTGAGTTCAGAATACTTCTTAACATTACTAGCGTATTGTTCTTTTGCACAATACTCCAGTATTTTTCTAGCAGCAGCCACTCTGTAATTATTGCTTCGTGTCTTGTAGGTTTTAGCCAGCCAGACCAAAATATACATTGTTCTGGAGTTGGTTTCAGGAGGAGAACTTTTCGATAAAATCGTAAGTTCTTTTGAAATCTTCTACGGAAATGATGAACTTTTCTTCATTCTTGTTTCTTCATTGTAATAAGAAGCCACGTGATTCCAGAATTAGGTATAGTATGATACAGATCCATTTGCTATTGTACATTTATATACTTGTTTTTAACTGTTTTAGAATCTACTATTTAAGTCTACCATGATCGTCTATTTTCTGCACTGATGTTGGAAAAATGACTTCTTTTTTTTCCATTTTATGCACTCTTAACTGTTTGTTCTACATTACTGGGGTATTCAGGTTCATCAGGGGAGGCTTTCAGAGAGTGAATCAAGGAGATATTTTCAACAACTCATTGATGCAGTTTCATACTGCCACGGCAAGGGTGTATATCACCGTGACCTAAAGGTTTAGTCTGTTGATTAACTTCAGTTTTGCAAGTTTGATAACTCATTTAAGTCAAGGTTTTGGCTTAGTTTGAAATCTCATTTTCTAGCCTGAAAACCTGCTTCTCGATTCTAGAGCAAACTTGAAGGTTTCTGATTTTGGACTTAGCGCGTTGCCTAAGCAAGTAAGGGGATGAGATTACTTGTGATGATGAGTCCTATAAAAATTGCTTCACTATCTTGTTCCCGAGATGGTATATGCTACTCACTTGATTTGTTTGTTTTTCTGTATTAATTGCTTGACCAGGGAGTTGAACTTCTGCATACAACTTGTGGGACTCCAAATTATGTTGCACCCGAGGTATTGTTGTTTATCTTATCAACGATGTAGCAAATAAAAAGTGGTAGATGATGAAAGTGATTGTGTAGATTTTGAGAAACTCAAAAAGTATGTAAAAAGGGACCTGGTAACTTTGCCTTGTTAACATCAAAATTGGTTGTGTAGCTATCTTACATACTGGATTTGATCTTAAATATTAGCAGATATACACTTCTCTAAACTTCTGCTTATCTGAGGTGCCTCTGAACAAATGGGATATTCAACCATGTTTTTTGAATTACTAATGATCATTAATATCAATTATTTAGGGTATTTCCTTCACTTCTTAGTCTCGCCACTTGTGAAATTTGTTGTTTAGAACTTTATGCTGTTGTTTAATAGGATGAACGAACACCATTCATTTCTTACATTCTTTTAATTTGCCTTTAGGTTTTAAGTGACCAAGGTTATGATGGTGCTGCTGCTGATTTATGGTCCTGTGGTGTTATCCTTTATGTACTCATGGCAGGATATCTGCCGTTTGATGAAACAGACCTTCCGTCCTTGTACAGCAAGGTTAATCAGTGACTCCTGTTTTTCAAACCTAATGCATAGTATACATGTGTTGACGACCAGTGCGATAGAATCAGACGTTTCCTGTTGTATTATATGAGTCACAGACATATATTGCTGTCCCAAAAGTACAGCTTGATATTCCTTCACTTCTTTTTTTATTACTGACTAGTGATGAAAAAATAGGTATTCTATGAATGGAGCTCTAGTGGTCCCTAATTCATCCCTTTGCTAATGAGTTCTCAGTTTATGTAAATTATGTTCGATGAACTTTATTTAGCTGTTAAATGAAAATTAATGTAACTTTGCTTGCCACCCTTAGCTGAATCATCTCGGTTACTGCATATTGATAGCTGGTGAATATGACTCATTTCAGAGCTTATCATACTTTGTTGATTATTCATTTATCATCATATGTATCTCAGTTACTATGGTAAACCTTCATCTAGAATTACGGTCACATGATATCCTTTTAGGCACCAAAGTTGTTCTCACATTTTTCTCAATTGCTTTGCAGATTAATACTGCTCAATTTTCGTGTCCATACTGGTTTTCTCCAGCCGCAACATCATTGATACATAAAATTCTCGACCCAAATCCTGCAACTGTGAGTAAAGTAACCCATTTTATAATTTTTCATAGATCATTTAATGTATCAAGCCCTTTGTATTTGCTATTTGAGCAGCATACAGTTTAAACTATACTTCAGGATCTGGTTTCATTCAGTGCGCCGGTTTCCAACTTTTGTTTATCATGTGAAATTGTTGGTATCCGGAATGGAATCTTTAACAACTCAGAGTTGGAACAATATCAGGAGGCAATCCGGTTTGGAACTTATTGTGCATCTGTTTCACTGGTGTCTTGGCCGTTATGTTCAAGAATTGAACTATTTCAATTTATTGGCAGATATTGTCCAAGTTCACAAATACAATGAGGTGTTGGCAAAACATTGCAAGATATATGTTGGTGAATTTGGGAATCCAAGGAATATTATCTGGCCTACCCTGTCGTTAATGAACAGGGTAATGGTTTGGGTCACCCTTTAGCTTGTAAAAATGGAGTTAAAGTTAGTAAAAGAACGATCTTTTGGTTGGAATATTGAGTATATTTATGCTGCCAATTTTCAGCTTTCATTATCAACCGTAGTTATACAAGTCCACATTTAGAGCTTAATGAGAAAACATTATGGGGTTAGGCATGCTCCGGCGGATATTAAACAAATTATAAGAATTATCTTTTTTTTTAAGAAAAAAATGCAACAGAAATAGTTCTCATAGTTTCATTTCCCTCTTCCCTTTTGCCGCCTGAGTCAATATCCATTTGCAGTTACAGCGAGTTATGATTATTTATCTTTTGGTTAGTGACGTACTTGAGTCAAGTTGCCATTAGATTGTCATCAGACTCATAACATCCATACATTCTTGTAAATGTATTGCCTTTGGTGGCATTTTGGAATGCTCCTCCTCCTAAGTTCATCTTTGTGACCTAGTTTTTGTGGTCAGCGTTTTCCATGTCATGGACCAAACTTTGTTATCTTGTGACGTAATTTGATGAGTTTACGTCAAAACTCTAGTAGAGAAACAAAGAATTGGATCACACGACGCCACTCCATGAATTAAATACCATCATTGTTATGTTATGTAATTCACTGGTCTTTTTCCCTACTCTCAGGAATGGTTTACTTTCCACTTGACTGATCATCTAAATTCTGATACTTGAGGGCTTCACATGTGATTACTTATAGCACTTTTGCAGCGAATTAAAATTGAAGGGATAAAGAGAGACCCATGGTTCCAGAAAAATTATATGCCCACTACACCTAGAGCCGATGAAGTGGTGAATCTGGATGATGTTAGTGCTGTTTTTGGTGACATTCAGGTTAGAAAATTTGTGGTTTTACTTTGTAAATTATCCTTGGGATAAGAAAGATCTTTGTGCCAAGCATTGGATATGTCAGTTAAATTAGTTGACAGCTTAACCGTATGTTATCATTTTGTTTCATGACCAGATCTCTAGTTGTTGCATACCAACCAATTTTTACCTTGTGTAAAAAATCAGCGCATACACCCCTTGTTTGTATAAACTGAAACCAAAATAGTTTTGGTGGCTGCTTTTGCAGGACAAATTTGTGAATGAGGAATCGCAGAATAGTGATGACGGCCCATTGATAATGAATGCATTTGAGATGATAACCCTATCTCAAGGACTAAACTTATCAGCCTTGTTTGATAGACGGGTATCAAGTAATTGTTAGATTTTGGAATTAAAGCATTGAATGTAGAACAATGTCATAAACTTATGTTGAATATATGTGCAATTGGTTGAGTTTCAAGGAACTAGTTAGTAATACAATTTCGACTTGCTCTTATCCTATTCACAGGATTATGTAAAGAGACAGACTCGTTTTGTTTCTCGCCAACCTGCAAGAGTTATAATATCAGCAATTGAGGCGGTCGGTCAGTCGGTGGGGCTCAAGGTGCAAACTCGAAATTACAAGGTCAACTTTTCCCTCATATTCTGACAATAGTGTGATAACCCTGGATGGAGTATCTGTCTTATCTTTTACTGACGGTCAAATCTTTTGTGTCATCTGCTTTTGAAATATTTTGGTGTGTTTTGACATGTTAATGATGTTTGATTACGTGAAGGAAATAATTGAAGGGATCTGAATCATTACACATTCTTCAATTTAGTACGCTAACCATTTGCTATTAAACTTTCTTGCAGACAAGACTTGAGGGTTTGTCTGCTAACAGGGTCAGTCAATTTGCTGTTGTTCTGGAGGTATGTTTTAATTTCAAAGAATTGTTGTTTTTATGTTCTGTTAAAGAAAAATAAAGAAAAATTCCATATTATCCTTTTGAAGGTTTTCGAAGTTGCGGCATCTCTTTTTATGGTGGACGTCCGCAAGGTTGCTGGAGACACCCTGGAATATCACAAGGTAACCCCTGTTTACCATATTTTGTATTTTCTTTTCAATACATGCAATTCTTCCAACAGCTTTAAGGACTCAAATATCACCGATTGGTATTTTTGTTCTTATCTGATTGCTACGTGCAGTTCTACAAAAATCTATGTGAAAGAATTGACAACATCATTTGGAGACCAAAGGTGAGTATGCCGAGCTCTACTCTGTTTCAAACAAGGACTTGCTGACCCAAGTCAAGGGTGTGAAGCAAAATGATGAGAAAAAACCAAGCTTATCTTATTTTATGGCAGGATAGTTAGGCATTTGAGCCTTTGGGTTTGTGAGTAAAAGTTGTGATTCCAGTCCCGACCTAGTTATTTGTATGCATATGGAAAGAAACTTTGTGCATTCAGGTCTCACTTAATAAATGATGCGAGTGTAACTGAATGGTGTATGTATAACGAACTACTGTTCCATTGGTAACATTGTGTAAAAATATGGAATTACTGTAAAAAAGAAGCCGTCTTTTGTGCGTTCTTGTTTATCATTTAAAACTCTCATGTATCAAACAAACATTACTCTTACATAGAGCTGGTTAACTCCAACTACTGGTGGTGGATGGTGGACTGCATGGACCTGTGCCCGTCCCTCGTACACGTTCTTACGTGTATTCGCGGATAATTCAAACCTACCATAAGCAATTTGCTATATCCAAAGGTCCCGATGCATCTGTTGCTATGAGTTTCATATCTGAAAAAGAGTACCCCATCGTCCCTTGAAGTTTGGCCATTTGATGCATTTATTAGTTTGTAAACCAAGTATTACTTTTTCTAAAAGAAATCATATGTATAAAAAAAATCATCTTATCAGACCAAAACACTTCCAATTTACTACTGTCATTAGTTCACCTAAACATTTGGAGTGACCAGAACTTCGTCCAATCAAGCCTTCTGTCATAAGTCAATTAAAATATAAGAAATGAAAAATAAATATAACGTGAATGCCGTTGAAATGGTCTAACTATTGTGTAGGTGAGGTCATTTGGGCCCAATAAAAAACCGATCCATTGAATCTATACAAATCCGACGATAACTTGCTTATCTGTTAATGACCTTTAATTATTGTTAACAGTAGTGATTCATTGAATTCTGTCTTAGTGCAAGTTGACGTCATAAAATGCTTTCTTCTTCATCCGATTACAATTTGAATGAAAATTAAAGTCCCTTTACAAATAAAAAAATAAAAAATAACTGGCTATAAAATCAAGAATGAAATCATAAAGTTATTTAAAATTTTAAATATCAAGAATATGTCAAAAGTTAATTCATTTATGTTCTAACTGATATATGTATAGAATATCTGTTCCATAAATCAGAAGTTACGTGCATTTCCTTTTTTTTAATGGTCAAAATGGGTATAAAGATTGAATAAATTTTATTATATATATGACATGACGTCAGTACTCAGATAAACTCGACATTCAAAATTAATTTTCAGACTTTTGTACGGGAAAATTAATTATTACATTGATTTATCTTAGTCAATCACAATAGAATTGATATGTGATTATATTCTTTAAAAAATCCTTTATGACAAACTACATATAAATTTCAAACATGTTAAACGGAAAGAGTCTATTTAACAAAAAAATTTCCCTTGACTCAGCTGTGTAGGCAATGTTAAATTAATACTTATGTAAATATGTATTATGCGTGGGAACTTTAGATTAGAATATAGTGTACTAAGAAAATGAAATAATAATAATAGCATAGCGTATTGAAAATGGCAGTAAATTAAAAGAATGTAATAGTTATCGAGGCAGTCATAAAACGAAACAAAACAAAGTGATTAATTTTCTTTCCAACTCGAAAATCTAAGTGTTGCAATCAAATCTTACCAGGCCAGTAGAAGATAATTCAAGGGGGGGACATGAAGTTAAGTAGCACAAAAGCACTCGGTTTTTATTATATCATACAAAGGCAGAAGCAGTAATCCGAGGTACGATTAAAAGAGTGGAACCTGCAAAAATAGGATTCAAAAATCCCACTAAAAAAACCATAGAGATCTGCCATGGAAACCAAAATAAGCTCAAGTTCCCACGGCGAAATCTCAGGTCACAGGAACCCAAAGTCTGTAAAATTGCCCACAGAAGACTACTAAACGTCGAATGACGCGGACACAGCAAGATCACTCTAAACACACATTTGACTCCCTAGATATACATAGACTAGGAAGGTTTATTGAGAACATGCTATAGGCAGTAGCATGAGGTTTTGGAGACTGAAGTGGAACAAGATGAGGGGAAGGCCCAGTAGCAAGGATTGGTAATTGTATTCTCAGGAAACCAAAGGCGACAAAGAGGAAGCCTCTCGAGTGGAGAGGCTAAAAAGGATAACCAGGCTTGTCACATACAATGCAGCCTGGAAAAACGGGTATTAAAAAAAAAGATACGCTTTTGGTCTCCATGGTAAACAACCTTGTCAAGTGAGCTTCCGGATACCCCTAATATATTGAGGGGAAAAACAACAGATAGAATGGCTTCTATCGTTTGTCAAGACCTTTCGAAAGCTCTTTGGCATGATAGTTTCTCGTGATTTTCTCGATTTATGAAAGGATGTCGCATCTCCACAAGTTCTCCGTCAAAGACTCAATGGTGCTGCCGCTGATAGAATTGCAATGCTGTAGATTTAATCCAACTAGAGTGCTTCCAAGTTTTTCAAGAGCGGCCATGCTCTTGTTTGATATCATAGAGCAGCCAGATAAGGAGAGGATCTGTAAATTTTGTTGCACACCACAAGATAAAGCATAAACACCAAAATCTGAGATTGAACACTTTGAAAGATCAAGATCATTCAGTAAAGGACAGCTATCTGCAAGGGCTGCCAAGCTCGCATCAGTAACCTTTTGGCAACCATCAAGATTTAGCCGTTCCAGTGTTTTTCCGTGAATTCGAGCCAAAGAAACAATAACTTCATCAGTCAAGTTCACACACTCGCTAAGGTCAACCTTAGCAAGCCCGGCCTGGCAACACTTGAAAAGTGGTAGAAGACCAGCGTCTGTGATTCCACAAAGTCCACTGAGATCCAAGTGATGCATCTGTGGACAGAGCTTCCCAACCATGGCTAAGCTACGGCTTCCAAATCCAGGACAACTGCGGATGGACAAAGATCGAAGAGATTCACAAGGAGAAAGGGTCAGAGATTCTTGAGATATATCTTTAATTCCCATGCACTTAACCAGGGAAAGGGATTTTAGCTTCGAGTGGGAGCTTGAAAGAGAGTTCAGAATCCCATTCTGAGTAATCCTGTTGCACTCCTCCAACAGCAAGCTTTCAAGAGAACCAGCAGTTTTGGCGAAACCTACGAGACCATCATCGGACACAAAGCAACACTTACGAAGGCACAAGTGTTTCAGGTTTTTACAGCCCTTTCCCATTGCTTCAAGACTCAAATCTGTGGTACCTCGACATGAAGTTATCGCCAAAGACGACAGCATTTGAAGACCTTGGGCGTTTCCCATTACCCAAAATCCCTTCTGGCTCACATTTTGAAGCCCACTAAGAGTAAGATTGGTGATGGCTTTTCCATAGTGCCCTATAACAGCAACAGAATAGTCGGTGATATTCAGGCCCTGCAGTTTAACCTTCGTCAAGAAGGTAGAACCCGAGGAAATGATAGTAGCAATACCCTGATCTCCAACGGATGGGCAGTCTTTGACGGCTATGGATTGTAACTTGGGACAGTATTTAGCAATGGCTTGCAGACTCTCATTACCGATCCTTGCACAAGATTCAATCGTTATTGCAGACAAATTGGGACAGCTCTGAGCAATTGCAACTATCCCTCTGTCCGAAATTGAAGGACATTGACAAAGATCCAGTTTCTCCAACAAATGGCATTCCTTTGCAATTTCAAATAGACCTTCGTCACTAATATGGGGCAGATTCCACAATGAAAGAACCCTGAGAGAAGGGCAGCCACGGGCAATTGCCGACAAACCAACGTTAGTGACATTCCGTGGAGATTTGCTTCCTCTGATTGAAAGTTTTCCAAGTCCGCCATGGCTTGACGTACCAACAGCAATAGCCGAAAGCCTAAGATCTGTGGCTTTCTTGCCTTCTACGCACCTTGTGAGGTATCCATCACATTCTACATCAAGATCCTCGTTTAAAGCTTTATTTATATTCATTTTGTCCAACTTTCCGTTAGGGGTTTTGATTCTGCAGAAGTCAGAACTCCGTAGACTGCTCAAAAGTGTCAGCCAATGCTTGGAAACACAAGCAGCGGCACTTTTCTCTCGGCCCCCAGGTAAGCGACTGAAGATCTCAAGCAAGCATTCATCAGGGAGTATGTCGATGGATGGTTTCTTATACTCGAATAGTCTACCTCCAAAAATGTCCGGGACATCAACCCGTGGCCGTTTTCTAGAAGGGTAGTAGATCTCCTCATGAGAATGAAAAGAGAACATGAACCCAGAATCTCTGGAACAAAGCGTACTCCCAGCATAGAAATCATCATCACCTGATTGAGAAATGACAAACTCAGATATATAAATCTAATCGAAAGCCCTGTGGCTTCTTTCACCGAAAGTAGCAAAACTATGAACTTTAATGAAGATAAATCCATATAGAAACTATGCTCTTTCTTTGTTATATGATTTATTAGAGCTCTACATATACATAATAAATCTTACTTTTATTGTTAAAAGTGATGTCCCAAATCAGGAAACATGATTGAGTTTTGTTATTGCAAGTGTGGAAATCACATATCCATCTAAAGATCATAAGCAGCATTTAAGATTATTATCATCATAGATCAACCAAGCAAATAATTTCATAAACACTTAGTTCCACAAGAAATTAACGGAATTCTGCTCAATGACGGAAAACAAAACTCCATTAAGTGCACCAAAATATGAAGAACAATACTGCAAACACAGATCAAAAGACACAATTTTTCCAAATGCATAAATAAGAAAAGCATTCAAATCACAACATAAAAAGGCCACGAAATATAACACTTACCTCGGTAATTAACAAGAGCAGGCATCGTTGTTCTTCACAAGAAACCCCCAAAAGAGCAAAAAAGATCAAGCTTTCAACAAGAATCAACACAACCCAGATCAAGATTCCAGCAAAGATTAGCATTCGAAGAAAAAGAAGACCCAAGATTTCACCAACAAACCCCAACCCAGCAGGGGCAAAAAGGTCGGGAAAAGAAGGACGAAACGTCGATGTTTTGCTTTGTTCACACAGCAGTCCTACAATGTATTATCATTATATAAATGGGGAATCAAATGCAACATGCATGAATTTAAATATTTCTATTTTAAAAATACACATTGTTATTGTTATATAATAATACCGCCATATATTTGGTATGGTGTGGACTCTTCAGATACATGATTGTGGCCGAAAAATCAATGCATGTCTTCTCTCAGTTCTTGCATGGTTCAATGAATCGTTACTGGGAACCGGATTTCCCGGTCACATCACCATGGTCAAACACTTGCTCCATATCTGGTCTCTATTTGCTTTGATCAATTAACCGCGTGGTTTCAACGGGTGAAGATTTCTTAATTTTTTTTCCCAAAATATGACATCATGTGCAAATTAATATAAATCTGATTGATATTAAATAGAGATAATATCACAATTCTAAAATTAATAATGGTCATACTGCAATTTGAAAAGTGGTGTTTTTTGTCAATAATAGCCACCAAAGGACAATACATGCACTTCCATTATAAAATGTGGAAATTCTCATAAAAAGTGATGAGCAAAAGCCAAAAAAAAAAAAAAAAATAGATGAGGTCACACCAACATACCAACAAAAGCCCTCGTCCTTAATATAGAATAGAGAAGAGATACCGAGAAAAATATATACGGTTTAATCAGATTATAAGTTCATATGTTTACACTAAACTATATATTAATAATATTATTTTGCTTTCGGGTGTGAATAAAATATTCCATAATAATTGAGTCACTTTATGGGAAATTTTCAAAAAGGAAGGTGTAGATGATGTTTCGATGAATATTGCTTGGTGATGCATATTCCCTACATAATCCAGCAAGCCCCGGGGCAACTAGCATATATTTATTGTCAACTTGGTGGTTAAATTAAATTACTAATTCCATTTGTTAAATTTTTATTGCAGCCTCGATGTGAGCAGATACAGTTAATCCTGGAGGTACATCGCATGTGTCCTTTGGATGGAATATGTATGGATGAATGGGTTTAATTTGCCCAACTTGGTCCCTTTTCTTTTTCAATGATATGGTCTGACTATTCAAGAATTGAGTCGCCATCATCAACTTCAGATAAACATACAAAATTCCATTTTTTAAAAAAATAGGAATGGGACATTCTGATTTCTTTCACCATATCACGTAACGATTCAGACCAAGTTTATTTGGGTACAACCTTAGATAACAATATCATGGTACTACACAAATTCACACGATATATTAAATCGTGTTGTGAGGTCAAACTTAGAGCTTCCTCAATCAACAGCCCTTGTAGCATTTCCTGCTAATAGGACTCCACATAACAAACATCATAACTTAAAGGAATACAGCACCGAGAGCTGGAAGAATAAGGTCACTGGAGTTGCCATGATTTATAAATACAGAACTGCTGGAGCTGCCGGTGCCGCTGTTTTGGCTGAGTCTAAAGATGACAAGCTTTTCTGGGATAAGCTAAGACGATGTGGAGATTTGAACTGGATGGGAATAATCTTATGTTTCATGAAGGAGCAGCTTTAAGTGGAGTTGATTTGGAGTTCATTAATTTTTGGCAAGATCATTAAGTTAGGCTATTCTTTTAACGAAACTTTAGTATGAACGGTGATATTAGTGAAAAATAAGAAAAGTTGGCGGATTCTATACTTGTTTTCTTCAACATGCAAGCACCTCACCAAATGCCTAGAGAGCTGATATTATCATTGTTAACTTTTTTGTCGTTAAATTTCAGTACATCATGGACTTATTGAATAAAAATCAAACTTTAAATTACCTTTTTCGAGTACAGTATTTAAATATAAACAGTACAAAAAAAATTTCATGTCCCAAGTCACACTATAACCAAAGTACAGTATTGCCTAAGCAAGAAAAAACAGCACAAACAATCAACAGGACAATAACAGAAGCCTAGCAGATATCCTAAACACAACATGCTAACATGTCAAACCAGCCTGTTCATGGTCTGAATCATATTCACCATAGAAAGTGCCATAGCTGAGAGCTGGAACGCGTCGTCGGTTCTCTTCTTCAAACCTGAAAACACACCGTCTTCAAGCTCATCTTCACAAGTCGTGGCAGCATCCATAACAGAACTTATCCGCACGTTAGCATCATCGAATCGAGAGTTTTCGTAATCTTCCACGGCCCGTTTCATCGAAGGGACTGAATCAGAGAAAAGCTCGAGACAATCACTTAGACATTGCTTCACATAAGGATCCCATTTCTTGTTTGAAATAATGTGTTGGATGTAATATTTTGTATTGGTTACGTTCTTTTCGATCAGTTGGACCGTGATCAAGCCTAGTTTTGTTAGAGTGGCATTCTCTTTGGCTGCGGGGGAGGATTGCAGGGATGTTGCGCAGAAGTTATAGTCGATGTTCGGATCGTCTGTGGATATAGTCCTGCAGGTTGAATCTATCAAGTTTCGGTAGATTGAGCCTTGGACTGAGATCAAGAATGAGAGGAAGATGGTAGATTGAATGAAACATGAAAAGGGCTTCATTTTTGGGGGATCCTAAAGTTCTTGATTCTCTGTTATTTTTCGTTTCGCAAAGTTTGGTTTATATAGGAACTCGCCCAGCAATTGAATTCTGAATAAGATACTTCCACGTTTTGTTTGTAAACGTTCCATATGTCTTGCGTGTGATTGAGTTTATTTTGTTAGTGATTCGATATTTTTTTAATATCAAAACCTTTATACATCATTGCTTACAAAAAATAATTGTGAAAAATGAGAAGAAAAAATCGAAGATATGATTATAAAACATGCATTACTTCTCAATTAGAAAAAAAGTATAATTTCAGGAACTGAAGGAAACATATTTAAAAAATTTGATTAATAAAGAATATATATTGCTTCATGATATATCATTTGAACTCAAGACTGCACAATAATAGTGCGATTAATTGGTTCTCAAAGAAAGAAATATGAAAGCATAAGCCTCATTATTTTTAATAAAATTCAAAACCATAACTTAACAAATCTGGGACCCCTTAAATTTCTTGCTTGCGGGAGATCACAATTAGCAGTATGGAATAAAGGGGAAGACCTCATCCCCATTATCTGTTGAGTTAAAATGGACAACATAAACAAAATTATGTTAAAAGTTGTAAGAATATTTTAGAGAGATAAAAAATTAAAATAATTTTTTTTTTTTTGGAAGGATGACCTTGCTTCACAAAAACAGTTTATAAGCTGTTTTGACCGTTTACAAATTATTATAATTTTTTTTTTACCAAACAAATTTCAAAAGCCTGTAAACTCTATAACACGAAATTCCTACACTAATTAGAGTTCAATGCAAAATAAATTTTCCCTGCGTTTTAATATTAGACTCGTGGTATTGCTAAATACAGTTTCGAGGGTGTTGGTCGGGCTCCTGTACGTGCCATAGATCAAGAAAGATGATGCGCATATTGGGATTCAGTATATATTTGTTGAAGGAAATACCTCGTTTGCTTAATTTCATAATGGAAAATCGATATATTTTTTATGTAATAATAATAGCCAAAGTTTTGATTATAATAATAGTGAAAATTTACTAAGTTCACTATCAATCATCCCTGACTGATATAAATTTAAAAAAAAAAAAAAAAAACACTCATCATGCAAAAAGTTGTACCAAAAAATTAAATAATTAATAAAATAAAAATATATAAATTTGAAATCTAAAATATTATATAGTCTAATACACTATAAGTCGGGTTTTTTCGGGTTCCATTTCAGAATCTCAGATGAACCCAGACAAAACTCAAAACAAGATGATGGAGATATGTGCATAATAAATTAGATGAATCCAATAAGAGGCGAGGCGCTGTTTAGGGTGGCCAGTGCTACGATCCCATACCAGTTGTACAAGAGGTAATTGAAATGAATGGCTTTCACCAAGTGAGGTGACAATTCAGATCATTAGACCAAGTGTAGTGTAGTACACTTTAAATCACAATATCATGGCACAAACACAATTGCAATATGACGGCAACCTATTTTCCAACATTTCAAACCCCCTCTTCCTATTAACTATACAATGAAACATGGTGTAAGGTCAAACTTGCAGAGAATACCAGTCTAGAAATAATCCATCTCGAACATGAGTTTCCTCAGTCATATAACCCTTCTTGGTCCCATATATCAACAAGAAAATCGACCATTTCCTGGTATGAAGAGTTTGTCGGTCTGTTAGTAAGATGCCATATTACAAACATCAATAACAGAAACACACAGAAGCGCAAATAATTGGATAACTGACTCACTGGGAGAGGAACAGGCTGAGGAAACCTTTTGCTGGTCCCCAACAGGCCATCATAAGTCGCGTTCCAGCTATTAATATACGGTCAAAAGCCAAAGTTTACACTTCAAGATGCATTAAAATGTGTGAAAGAAATCAACAGAACTCAAAGAATAAGTTATACTATAATAACCAACATCTAGTATACACCTCATTTGTGTACCTTAATATGGCCTCCCTAACTTTTCCTTTGCGCTGAGACTTTTGAGTGCCAACCCATAGAAGCCTGCTTTGGTTCCACAGCATAAGACCTGTGTACAAAACTAAGCATAAAGAAAATTGTAGAAACAAATATTCATAGACAAGTTTGAATGTATTTCCAACGTTTGGCAATTGGCAGAACCAACAAAAAGTATAAAACGACGATATAAATCTTTCAACTCCCTTGGTTTCAATCAGGTAAAATACTCAAAGGGTGTGTCTTCAGGATTCATTTATACGACATGCACTATTCATAATCTGTATACATCAATTTTTTTCCAAGACTAAGTCAACAGGCTTGCCATGATTTATAAATTCAGAATTGCTGGAGCTGCCAATGCCACTGGATTGGCTAAGGCTCTGAGTCGTTACACTGATCGATGACAAGCTTTTCTGGGACGGAAAAGTGTTGATATCCAAGTCATATGTGCTCGTGCTCCAGAAGTAGTCATCTGACAGGCCCGGTTTATTCACTGCCTGTCCTTGAACTTTTAGTCCTTTTGATGGCTCATCCACAGGACTTAGGGATTTAACACAGCAACCAATACAATTCCTGTTCTGTTACAAAACATGTTTATACACGAGTTTGCCATGCTTCTTTGACTAGAAAATTAGAGCAGACTGTGAAATTATTTGTTTTGATAAACAAATATACCATACATCTTTTAATAAGACAACAGAAAAGTAACAGGGGGTCGGTGTAGAACCAATCCACAGATAAACTGTATACGGATAAAATGCATAGAGGGCTATTGAGCTTGACCTCTTGAAGCAAAACAACAGATACAAAACAAAGTTGCCACAAGACGAATGTTTTTACACATTAAGATGGTTTCCAAAAGACACCTGTCTGATAATTACAAGCATATCAAACAGTTTGTGCTGTCAATTCACATGAAATCAATCTCATTATCTGAGCTATGATCTTTAATATGAGTTATGCTTATGTATAACATGTTCTGGTAAAGTGTTGAGGCCAGAGGGGGGTGGTAAAAACATTTTGATATTATATCATTAAATAAAATGGAGTAGCTAAGCCCCTTAAAGTGCACCACTTAAAGCAACCGGATTAAATGGAAACCAAACATATGAGAAAATAGTGACATCACATGGTTTGACATTTTCCCCCAATCAGTGGAGAGTGGAGACAGTGACGATGCAGGAAAACAATAGCATCAGACATGCTTTTCAAAAATAAAAATTAAATTTAAAACAGTGGAGCCAGATGTTGTAGAGATTATTCTCGACTGGTCACATCTTTTCCATCTGCTATTTATTTGACACTTGACTTATGTTAATGACAAGACAAAACAAATTCTGTTCAAAATATGTAAACAATCAACCAAAAATTATTCACATGATTATCTTCAAACCATGATGTCTAACAGTTAGTGCTTAATCTGGTCAATGTAGATGCGTACACACACTATATTCAGTATCTTACTTCTTTATTTAAAGTAGCATGTTTTCTTTCACTGAACCATTAAGACATTCAGGAGACTGCAAATACTTTCTCCCACACAGATATCAAAGGAGCACTTTTTCCAGTCTACGGTACTGAATAGCAAGTATACTGATCTGGTTTTCCTCCATACAAAGGTAGAAATGAACAGGATTTTGAATAACAATGGCATCAAACATTTCAAAAACAACAGTGTCCAAGCGCAAAGGAAAACTGAGTTTCTGAATCAGAGGGCTATGGAAGTGGGGTACATTCTAGAAAAAACATGTAGAAATTTAAGCTCTTGTTCCCAATTGATGGGGCGCAGGACAGCCTTCATGCCCCAAGACTAGTTTCAAGACTTCAACTCTTATCATCACAAAATTTTCCACATAAAACAATTTGTGTAGTAAGTCCGAGGACTCTGTGCGAGAAACAACATAAGAGGCAACGATTACATGTGTTTCTAAGAAGAACAGAGTTAAGCGTAAGAAAAATAATGATAATCTCAAGGTTCAGTAAATGAAGTTTCCTACAAGTATCATGTCTCTCCTTTTTTATTAACTAGAGCATTCAATTACTCCCATCTCTACTTTCAGCTCAAACACATAACGCAAAATCGATACTCATCACTTACGTCATGAATTCACAGTTACATAAATCAAGAAGGAAATTTCGAAATGGCCCGAATCCTCTGTTGGTTATCCTAAAAACATCATCACTACCATACGCATTTTCTTCTCAAAGAAAAAAACACAACTTTTTCCAGTAACTTGACAAAGGAAAAAACTTGTTCAAACACAAAAGCAGCCAGAAAACCAATCAGCTCAAACCCAATACATATTTTTCACAACAAACTAGATTTGAACTATGTGAAGAAAACAATTAGGCGGAATTAAAAAAAGGAATAAAATCAGACAACATACCCCATACAAGCTAGGAAATGACTGATCCAAGAACAGAAACAACCGTCAAGCATCGTACACCTAACTTAACAGTCCAATACATGAAATCCTCTTCCCAGATCATAGAACTCTCTCAAAAGAGAGCTTCAGCAGATCGCCATAAACCGTTAACAATTCAAAACCAAATCACAAGTAGTCGTGCGAAGAATTGATATCCCTTTTGCTGCGTAAGATCATGAAAAGCACGAGCTTTAGCAACCACTGAGAAGGCCTGTTTGCCAAACACCTGGATCAATAGCAATTTACCTTAATCTGGAAAACGAGGCTGTTTTCCGTACGTCGATATCAACATAAATCCGCAGCTCTTTCCTCCCATTTTTATCGTATTCTCTTATGAATAACTTATTAATTATTTCCATCTTCAAATTCTTTTATGTTTTTTAATGGGTATATATTATTCTAAACTTCTAAATAACCCATTTTTGTAATGTCAAAAATATTTCAAATTTGTTTGAATTTCAAAGTTTATTTTATAATTTAGTCCATAACGTATGGCTATTAATTTTAATATTTAAATATAATAGGATAAATAATTCCAATATCTACTCATTTAATTTTTATTAGTTGAATTTAATATAAAATATGTTATTTAAATTTATTAACACAATAATAAGTAATGTTTTTTATTTATATAATTGATTTTATAAAATAAGTAGATTGTAAAGTTTTGTAAGGTGAAATAAAATGTATAGAATATTAATGAAATTATCGCACTATATGATTCTTAATTTGATCTGCTTGTCTTTGTTTCTGATCTGCCAGTTTCATGTGCACTCAAGTAAACCGTTAAAAATACAAATAACAAGTTTTATGTTTATCAAAATTAAGATATAATCTATTTCAAAATTCAATAATCTCCCATTTCCTATTACCACAAAACTTGGATAAACAGACGCAAATGGAACAATTTCAAAATATTTCGGTTAAGAAATCATGCATACCCTTAATATTGAACTAAAACTCCCCCTCAAATGCAACAAGAGGTTTTTAAATTTTTGGATAGTTTAGATAAATAGAATGCATGAGATGAGTTTTTAAAATCTATCATATGCTACTAAAACTTTTAAAACATTTTGTAGCATATATTAGAATTTTCTATAGATAAAACAAATTTGGATAAAAAAAACAAAGCACGGTATGAAATTTTAAAATCGAACAAGTGCTACTGATTTTGCCCATCTACAGACATTAAGAAAAAAATGATAATCGAATTAACATAATTTCTTTCATTTTTCTATTTTCGACATTGTTCAGTAATTCAAGGAATTGAAAATTCATTGTGATCTCGAACAAATAAGCTCACAACCGAAAGATTGTGATCTCACAGTGATATTTTCTCATTTGTTCTATGAACATCACTTAGCACATACAGATAACAGATTCCTTCTCGAATGATATGTAGAAGCTTGACAGAAGATATTCACTAAAATTCAAAAATCATAATTCTCAATTCTTCATAATATGACCTGAAGACCTTTAGAAACTTTAAATATTATAGCACAAAGATTTCAATTTAAAATACTCTTTCAACAACAACATGTTCCGATAGCAATTGATGGGAATTTTAAACCAGATCAGATTGCTCTGATCTATTTCTATTTAGCTCAAATGTTCTTGCTCTGAACTATTCTGATTTGATCTCATCTGAACTGAACACATATGTGTAAATTTTATCTGATATGAACTATTCAGTTCTATCTGATCTTTCTGATCAATTTATCGTTCACTTCTTAGCTGATCTGAACTGTTCTACTCTTCTCGACTTTGAACTGGTCTGCACTTCTCGTCAAATGAGTTCAACTCTTCTGTTTATATTATATGATTCTTCATTTAATCTGTTCAACTCTATTATGATCTATATCCAGTTTATCTGCACACTCAAATAAGCTATCAAAAATATCATAAAAATTTTGTTTTTATTAAAATTGTTCTACTAATGCCCAATATTCATCATAAATCTATTTCATTTGGTACATCAATTATGTCACAGTCGACGAGCAGCCCTAAGAAACATGGGTGGCGGCTTCACATGATACCCTTATTAATTTATACGTCATTTTTTCTAAGTCAACATCCATTGTTTAATGTAAAAGGACGCTAAATTTCTAGGTACGCCACGTCTTCCCCGTCTTAAATCACAACGTCGACCTTCACTCCAATGCCTTAATTTTCCCCATTAACTTAAGAAAGGTCATTTTATAACCTCTAGAAAATATTCATGGATTTTCCTTTCGCATCAACCTCTAAAAAAGTAATTAAGAGATCTATTAAAGAAAAATACTAACTGTTACAAAAATCACATAATATTTTTAAAATATAACACGTACTACCTCTATCCATTTGTTACAAAAGCATGATTTACTCTAGAAAGATCTTATGGTCAAATTAGGTGATTATTAGGTCACCTTTCGAGGCCACTAAACTAATTAGGTCTTCCTCTATGGTTATTATTGGGTCATCATCATTACCTCTATTTTCAATGGTGTTGGATATTATATTCCTGTTAAATTACTTTTGAGTTTGCATCCCTTTTTTTTTCTAAAAACTTAATCCATTAATGAGTTAATCCTCTATATAGGACAGAGATCCCTTGATCCATATAGATTGATAAATTGAGGGATATGCACGAGTAGACAGGGGTCCGGGAGAGATGACTCATACAACGGACAAATTTTCAGAGCATATCTCCATAATATTTCAGTGAGCCATATGCTCCACACGAGAATCGACCCGTGAAGTCGGGAAATATTCCCACATGCATCCCTTTTTTAATGACTGTGGTCAGATGTTAAATAAAATATTCTATCATTTTTAACATATCTTCTGGGTCTCGTTTTTTAAGAGTAGATAATACCTATACTATATAATATCGCACAACACCTTAGAGTAATTAATTTGATCATCTTGAACAACAATATCCCTTATCTCATTTAATAAAAAATACTTTTTATCTCACTAATTCTTCGATAGAAACATAATTAATATAATAAATTTATAATCACTAAAATAACTATATAATCAGTTATTTAAAATTTTAAATAAATTAAGTAAATAAAATTTATGTACGCAATTATTCACGTGCATGGTGGCTAGTGTAATAATATGGGTGTGTTAACTATATTAAAATAGATTTATTTTTGGAGTTAAAATTATCGAAGTAAATAAATTATTCGAAGAAAGTGATCGGAAAGAGTTATCTCCAAATTGGCTCAATATTACAAGGTAGAATTTTCAAATGAGGAAAGGTTTAAAACACCCATAAAATTGATAATTAAACCTATAATTTGGTTCCATGTGGGAGGTAAAGTACTCTATGGATTAGATGTAACCACACCCTACTTACCTCTAAGACCTAATCCCAATCGAAAAGTATAGTTCATTAATACTTTTTACATTTTAAACTAAGGCTTCACTCCCTTGAAAACTCAAAAATGTAAAAAAGTCCCTCTTATATTTCGAAAAATCCCTTTCATATTTGGTTGTATTTGCACGCATTTTATGCACCATGAGACACAAAAATAAATAGTTTCATATTTATAAAGCGTAGTATTTGGATATAATGGGTTTTTATGTTTTTTTTTTGGGCTTTTACTGAGCGGATAATTAATATGTGTGTTTTGATATTTTACCCAATAATAAAAATTATCTCACATGCAAAGCAACAAATAATTAAGTAGTCAAATCTTGGATTTAATGATGTGGTTGATTGCACACATTAGTGTGCAGAGTTTCAATCATTAAAGTTTCAAGTGCAAGTAATTCATTCAACTGTTCTTCCGTACATACACTAACCAATATATCTATAGCATCTCAGTTTGCTTTCTGTGTTCATAAATATACAAAACAAGCTTCATTAGATTTCATTATATATCCATATTTTTAAATAGAATTCTGAATATCTATTAAATGGTTCATTCAAAGAAGTTCAGAGGTGTGAGGCAGCGCCATTGGGGCTCTTGGGTATCTGAAATTCGCCACCCTCTACTGTAAGTTTAGTTTCTTATGTATCAAGCAGTTTCAGTCATTTTAATTTCTTTTACATCTTTTGGAAAGAGAGAACTGCAATACTAGTTCACTCTGATCATCTATCACATTCCGTTTCTTTTGTTAATTAAGTTCTTATATATATATATATATATATATATATATATATATATATATATATATATATATATATATATATATATATATATATATATATATATATATATATATATATATATATATATATATATATATATATATATATATATATATATATATATATATATATATATATATATATATATATATATATATAAAGACCGATACCGTGGATATCTAATATGAGCACCTTTGTGAACATCCAGTAATATGAGTACTTTTGTAAACATCCAGTTATGTGATAGTATCAGAGAGTGTCACATCCCTGTGTGCCTACAAAGGTGTTCACATATATAACATCTATATGACTCAAATGGGATAATGTTGGATCTATTAGTGATTCCAATGATGAAAAGTCAATAAAATTATCAAAAATTGAAAGATATAACTAGAACTGAGAATGATATCACCTAATATAAATGGCCAAAAGCCTAGAGAGCATATATATATGATGTACGTTTTCCATGCACAGACACACACCTTGATAAGAAATCAACAAGAATCGATGAAACATATATATGATGCACGTTTGCTTCTTCAAAGATGAGTTGTTTTATCAACGTATCCATATTATATCTATAAAGCTAACTAGTTAGATTTTAATTTCAGGAAAAAAAGGGTATGGTTAGGTACATTCGACACAGCAGAAGAGGCTGCAAGAGCTTACGATGAAGCAGCAGTTTTGATGAACGGAAGGAATGCAAAGACGAACTTTCCGGTGATACAAAATACCGACCACGACGAGTCGAGGAGTAACAAGGATTATGGCACTAAGAATCCATCATCAAAACCCTTGTCAGAGATCCTTTATGAGAAGCTAAGAAAATGCAGCAAGACGCCTTCTCCATCACTTACTTGTCTGCGGCTCGACATGCTAGAGTATCGAGCACAGGTCTGGATTCGAGTAACACAGAAACAAAAAGACGAGGGCTATGGGGAATGAAGAAGCACTGATGATGGATGAAGAAGAAAGAATTGCACTGCAAATGATTGAAGAGTTGCTTCAAATCAATAGTCCTTACACTTCTATTGATGTTCAGCAAGGAGAAAATCCCTTCTTTATGTAGTCAGATTCAAGGCAAAGAGTGGAAAATTGACCAATATTTAACCTTATCAAGTGACTATGAATTTTCTCTACGTAAATTCTGTGATAAGAAAATTTGTGATCACTTTTTTAAAAAAAAAAATTTCAAACACTCCCTGATTAGTTCTGTGTGTCTAGGTCAATGTTTAAAACAATCATGCACTTGGCATGAGAAAAAAAGTTAGAAACTTATGTGGCCTTTTATAAGTAGCGTTATCATGTTTTTCTTGTAATGTGAGCGTGGTGGAACTGTGATTGATAAAAATGTGCTATGTTTTTTAAGAATAAATATACTAATAAAATAAAGATTACAAGTGTTTTTTTGTGTTTTAAATTAAATTTATACATTAGTTGAAAATATCACAGATAACTATTAAAAAATACAACAGGCCGAGAAGGGATAGGTGGGTTTGCCACTCTATCCCTGAATTTTATTATCAGATATTCTCCGTCCCTATCTCCATACCCGCGAGAATAAGGAGGATGGCAGATATTCTCCGTCCCTATCTCCATACCCGCGAGAATAAGGAGGGTGGCAGGGGGGTGGGTTGATTGCAAATTTATATTTAAGTATTAATGTATGAATGATATATTTCTATATATATTGTTAAAGGTAATTATTGTATAATATTTAGATATATTTAGGTTTGCAAATAAAAATGGCGATAGAATCTGATCATGAGTAGAAAAATTATTATGATGATCACACGCAAGCACCATTATATTAAAAATGGAAGATACTACAAATTCCCATTTATGGGAGTTATAGAACATTGGAAAGTAATGATCCAACCCGATCTTAGCTAGACACCAAATTATCTTTCTAATATTGCCTTTTAGGACATTGCCAACTATGAATGTAGAAATCAGTCGTCTATCCAAATTACCCGACCTCGCCTTCACTAATGAAATCGTAACTGTAATGGCATTTTAATCCAACTCTGAATCAAATTCATTCCAAGTATATAATATACATTTTGTAGCGTACAGTACGAACTAAAGTCGAGCAATACAAGTTAAATGAAATATAAAAATACGCCAATGTATTGTAGAAACATATAATACAATTAGCTTAGTCTATTTCTGGACAATATCATAAGAACTCTATCTCTACTAAGGGAGTAAAAGTTTACACCTGTTCTATTGTGTAACACAACATATATAATTACGAAACGCCATTATGGGCTCTCTAAGTTGACATCTTCTGAATTGCTATTTCCTTGAGAGACCGGGCTAATCTACCAAAAACTTTGAGGTTCTGCCCTGTTTTATCCTGTACATCCACCAACAAATACTACATAAAAAACAAAAAATAGAAACACAATAAAAAATCATGCAAGCAGATAAATCAATGATTCGTGATAATAAATCATCTTATGAGTTACGAAATGATATTGCTGACCAGATTTTGGTAGAGAAAGTGACTGTTCAACATGAATATTACTATTATGAATTTTAAGTCACTACGTAGAAACTTTCTTCAGTGAAACATAGTTAACTAACGCCCATTAAGATTCCCATGTAGTCCAGCTTCATATTTTAGTTACATAAAATCAATTGAAACAGACAGCTAGGGAGGATATAGGACAACACATATATATGCAAATTTGTTCTGCGGAAATGGTAATGGTATCCACCAGGGTCTTTTGTTAGTACATTGAATGCAGCATCTAGTTTTTGATGCAATCAAACGCAAAGTTTCAGATTTTAAATGCAATTAAAATCTGTGTAACCTCAAGGATATGGTTAGATAAGAAAATATCATGAATAGACAGCAGTACAGACGAAGGGAGTGTACCTCTCTTAGAGCTTCAAATCTTTCAAGAACTGGAATTGATTTCCCATACAGCCTCTGGAGGTCTTCCTTGGCGTCAAGATGGGTGCTACGTGCATTTAATTTCATCGAATGGCTGTAATCATTTACAAATGCACTGTCGAGAAAATTTATATCAGCGAGAGAGATCAATTTTCCCACCAAAGGTATCAAGTACGGACGGATTTTACCTATCTTGGAAATGAGCAAGGACAATGTTCATCACGTTTTGTGTAAGTAGAAGCAAAAGCATAATAAGTCGATTCCTGTGCCCAACAAGCTGGCACATCGCCACCAGTGCAATATATCTCCTACATAGAGGAAAAAACATCATAAAGTTGATATTATACAAATTTAAGCCTGATACAGTTTAACTTGAGGCATAATTAAATATCTATATGAGATGCAAAAATGAACTCAGAAAATGGTTTAAATCAAACTAGCAAAATAATCTCCAGGTAAAACACCAAGCCATTTATTAAACAATGTGAGCTAGAGTAGTATATGCTCAAGATTAAGACGGTATCAGATACACGTTGAAACAAAAACCAGTCAGGAACCATGGCATGCATAATAATGCTTGTGGTTAACAAGTTAAAAAGTTGTGTTGACTCTATTACAAATTAAATACTTTGGCAAGCCCAAGTGGAAGCAGATGATACGACTATGGTCATGCCAATAAGCTTTTGCTAAAAAGATCCACTCATACCTTCAAACATTCTCAATTCAGATTTTGGAGAAAATCATTAATAGCAATGCACCATTACAATTCCAGTTAACTGCTGACTTGAGATCAAGCTAGAATCTATTGGTAATTTACTTCCCTTTCTCCTTACAGAAGAGTTTAGAAGTAGGAACAACACCAAATGAACACAATGCATCAAATAATATGGCATCTTGCATGAATTGAGATCCTAGCCCAACTAATCGGTGAGAAACTGTAACCAGGCGTGTGAGTGAGGAAAAGGAGGATAGACTGCACGATACCTTTTCTGTATACTTTCCGAGGATGAAACACAATCTTGAGGTACATACATGTTGATGATTTCATCAACTTCCTGTCTTGATAACTCATTGATGTCCTTAATCTATAGACCACATATTTCATAACTTGTGTAAATATTGAGGTCTGAGAATAATAAATGAGATGAATCTAAAAGCACATCATGAACCTTGTTAAGCAGTAAATATTTCTCCTCTGCAGCTCTTTCAATAGCAGTCGCCATAGTACCAAGAAAGAAAACAAGCAAAGTAAGCGTAGGTGGCTGGCATCTAGCAGAAGCACGATAGTCTGTAGGACCATCTGAAACCTATTATTGGGAATATATGATCAAAGAGCATTTTTGTCAATTTTAAATCCAATTTGTTCAGTAAGAGTGGCAAGCTCGTAAGTGTCCTTAACATTTACCTGTAGTCTTAGGGACTTCTTGGTAACAAGAAAATATAGATAAGAGCTTAAACTAAAGCAAAGACGGGAAGTGCTCGCTTCAGCCTTCTGTTGAATCTGAAATTCAGGCTCAAGTTAAAGAATCAGACAAATCATTAAGTTTATTGGAAATTATGAAGAAGATATATGCATCGTACAAATTTTATACAAAATTTAATTTGGATAACAACAAACTGATGCAGATAACTGCTATAACAAAATCATCAAAATTATTTTAGGTATATCAATGGATGATGAGACATCTTCTCCTCTATCAACCAAGGGAAAATGTAACAGCATTTTCATGTTATATAAAGAATCTTGGATAAGTATGTATGGGCTCTGATACTTGTCACCTCACACTCAACATATTTGTTTTACAAATTATACGACCAGATTGTTGTTGTTCATGATGTGGTTGAAAGTTGATAGACAAACACAATTTTTGTAATACTTTTCAATAAAAAAAAGATGTATTAGCAAATTCAAATAATGATACATAAACAATTTATTAACTTCAATTCAACTCCATGTTGAATTATAAAAGGAGGTGAGGTAGAAGAATCAATCAAGAACACCAGAGTGGTGAGACAACAAAATGACAACTTAAAATGTATTATTATTGAACATATACTAGGCTAATGACTGCAATGTAGTAGTACATTGTATATATAGGTGAGTTTGGATGGAGTGAATAGGAAGATTTTGAACAAGAAAACTTGCTGGAAGATTGCTGGGACAAGATAAATGTTGGGGTTCCAGTGTTGGATTTTGAAAAACTGTGGTGCTTAAGTCTTTTATGGTGTCTGATTTAGGGATTGCAGTAAAATATATGTTAATATGACAATGGTTTTTACTTATTTTGTGTGGACTTCTGGTCTGCTTTTCGATATCTTTTTAATTAATATAAAATATCGTTTCCTAACAAACAAATGTATATACATGGCTACCAACTAATGAGTATACACCATGCTATGTAAGATAATAATATTGATATAAAAAATTAAAATAATTAGCAAGCTAATTAAGATACAAGTAAATTGAATATCCAATTGAAGAGAGAATTTGTTGATATGTAGGCAGTGTTATTTAACACTCCACATTTTTTTTAAAACACACTCCATTTATAATTTTCTATACAAAATTTGACATATATACCCTTTAATGATGTTTTTACTTTTGGTAAAATTATTGGTAGTTTTAATTTAAAAACAAGTTATCTAAACGTTAATAATATTATTAGAAATATTAAAAGCCACACAAAAAAATAATTACCACAAATTGTACCTTTTCGTTTCATTTTTATTTATTTTTCCATAAAGAAGTGATGTTCTAAATTATTATTTCAATTTTTAGTATATATCAGCTTAAATTTAGTACAACTTAAAAAGATTAAAGTTTATAGTTAATTAAAGTATATCTTATACAATAGATCAACCACTTAAAATTGTTATTTAACATAAAATATTTTAATTCATAGCTAATTTCTTTGTATGAACATTCTCAAAATGAAAAGAAATTAGAAATTATTTAATATTCATCTGCATAACATAATAGAATCCAAATAATATATTTATAATAGAAAATTATTATGTTAACCATCGGAGGATGTATTATATTTAAATATAAAAGAAATTTTTTTTTAATTAAAGTATAGTTGTTGACATACAAAACAAAAGTTTATAAAGTATAAAGGAAAGATGTTATGGGGCAACTTTGCCTGATAGTAAGTTAATTAAGTAGTGTGTAAGTGTTATTATCACCTTTTGGAATGTAAAGAACTCTCCCCACATATAAAAAGAAAATTAAAAGCCTTTTTAGCGTTAGATACCTAAATCTGTAAGAAAACATATTGACTATAATATACTTAATTTGGAAAAGTTCAGCTTTCTAACACTCCTTAGAAGTAAATAGAGGAAATGCAAAACTCAACAATGCATTAATGATGATAAATCTAAATGCAACTACTCAACAATGCATTAATACTCGCCCTACGCAATATAATTTGTGTGGTTGTTCTTATGCTAATTCACTATTTAACATCAGTGATATTCAAAAACCACTAATAAACCATTATAGCCTAAATAGGCCAAAAGTAGACTTTATAGTGTTCTATGTTGTCTAGTCACCTAAAAAAGGATCAATTCCCATGGAACGATACAATATACCATCTTTTCACGATCAACAGAATGCCCTGCTATTTTAAGATGGGTGCAGCCGTAATATTACCAACATACATGCCCAGTTGGATGAGTTTCAAACCAAAGATAAACAGACTAAGATATGATTATATAGAAAAACTTGAGGAGCAACTCAGAAATTCTTTGTTGGATGAGTAAGATAGTTTGAGGGCATTCAATACTGCAATTCCCAATTTGCGAGGAAATGTGAAGGATCGTTAGTAGATCCCATGAAACAATATGATACCAAAAGTAACTCGACAAGAGATAACCCTGATATCTACAAATCAAGGGTTCCAGCATGTAGCTTATATGGCTTCTCAGTTGAATTACCCCACAAACCCCAGGGACGTGGTGAACAATTATTTTAAAGTTTAAACATAGAAATTTTATCATTGTACTCTCCGAAATTAGTAGCTAAAAACTTGATTTTCAATCTGAAAGGCATTTTGCACATTGCTTAGTGATTCAGTTCAGGGACTCTCGAACTTTAGGTACAATGTCTGGTTTAAGGCAAAAGAAATGTACATTGTGAAACCACCTTGTTGATTCAGTTTACAAGCCCAGGGTTTGTGATAGATTTCTGCACCTTAACAATTAACTAATCTCGGTAACTTATAAGCATGGTTAATACAAACACGAAGATCCAAACTTCTAATACAGCATAGATATTGATATACAGAGCGCTTGCACAAACACAAAGATCCAATTTTTAACACAGTACAGATATAAACTACCCTATGCGCTGTTTATACAGAACGAGAATTGAGATTTTTCAGTTTTATTACCTCTGATCGGTATGATTGGGTAGAAGCAAAAATATCTGGATCACGGTGGAAAAGAATACACATCATCCCAAATAGCCCTTGAATGAAGCCATATTCATCGCTTTCTTCATATGGCCAAACCTTAAAAGTTACTTCAAAATCATATGCAGAAAGAAAGAGCCCTTCGGTATGAAATAAAGCGCAACAATGACCAGCACAAGAAAAAAAGAAAAAGAAAAACAAGGGATTACAATTTACAAGCTGTTTGTGCCACATATTTTCAATAACCATCATGTATTTTCGGTAGTGCTTAATAGCTGCTATACAACAGAAATATAGTACAGTGTTTAAGCCATTGACATACAAACAGCAAGAACAACCATATCACTAAAAAGAAACAAGGTTGATTTAATTTCTAGGCATTTACCTTGCTAAGTATGCCGACAACAAGATTAATTTGTTCCATCGTCAATTCATCAGCGTCAGAAAGATCTTCCCGGAGAATTTGATCGAAAAGCGACTGATGACCTTTGACAAAACCTAATATTTCTCGTACAACTTTATTCTTCACCTATCAAATACAAAGAGATGACCAGAGAGAAATCACGACTCCATTCAAAATGGTCACTGAAGACTATAGATTTACTGAATTTTAACTTCCATGCTAAACTTAAAGAAACAAGAGAAGTAGAAGAAGAAGAAAGGAAAATCACAACAGCTCAGTCACAATGGTCATGGAGAAATCCAGATTTAATAATTTTAACTTCCACGGTAAACAAAAAGGAAAAAAAGAAGAGAGGGAAGCATATAAACAACAAGATAACTCACCTCAAATATTTCAGAATTATCAACCAGCGAAGTCGAGGAATACACAAATCTCAGTATGGGAGCAACAACCATTCTTTGTTTATCAACATTAACAGAAATATTTACTCCAATCCTTTTATCGAAACGATGGACATTTCCCTGATAAGTGGTTATAAAATTTCAGGTTTAATCAGAGACAGTGACTAAAACAAAATTTGAACAAGGATGACAGACGACAAAAACCTTCATTTGCAGATTCAGAGCTTTGCATGAAGCAATGTGCTCCAGAGAACCCATTGAAAAAAGAACTTGTGTCCCAGACTTCCCATATTTGTGACTAATTCTCAGCAGCAATGCAAGTCCTGCTTCTAAAGTGCAGATTCGCTGCATTGAATCTAAAGAAAAGAGACCATCCTGGCATGGTACAAGGTTATGAGGAAGTATAGGTAATAAAAACATGACTAGCCCCAAAGTAAAGTGAGAAAACAAAATCATAGAAAGATCAGGTCCTTGAGTAAAAAGCATGAAAATATCCAGCCATCATGTTTCAAAGAAATGTGTGATCATAAATACCTCCGTATGCATGTTACAAGGCCATTAGATGCAAATACAAGGACCATTTATTTACCATTGAAGATATGGAAGTGGAAAGAAACCTAGTTTCAACGTTTATCATTTATTCAATATACAAGTTCAACAATGCTTTTCCTGTTCAACTGCGACTCCAAGTGTTCAAGTGAATACCAAACAAAAAAAAAATGCAAGCTGATCTGTCAAAACTCAGATTCCATATGAACATCACCATCAGTTTTTTGTGATTAACAAAATGTTAAATAAGTACAGTGGTAATTCAACGGAATTAAGCATCTTCAGCTAACAATTGAAAAACTCAAGAACATGATCAACAAGATTTGCTTCAAGAGCTTGCCAAGTGCTGATGCCCATCCTTCTTTAATAATAATTTTAACAATCTCACAAAAAATACTACAAATATTTCCACCATTAAATGCAGTTGTTGTATAGTAGTCCGCAAACATTTTCTGATGGTTATAGAGCAACAATACACATCACAACGTTATGGAATATAAGGGGAACAAGCGTACCTGACATGAAAAATTACTAATGTTCAAGAAGTGGGACCTCAAAAATCCTCGACTCTGAAGTTGGCCCAAGAAGAACTTATCATGATCAATACAAATTAATGCATCTAAAACATATAGTGACATAGTCTTTGCAGATTCACTTCCTTGAGTGGCGTCCTTTAAAACCTAAATTCCAAACAAACAAGATGGATTATGAAATAAAGCAAAAACCGGTGCTGGTGTATAAATTAAAACTTATGGCACATGGCGTGCAGATCCTTATGTTTTGGCAATTATAAGTTCATTTTAAGTTGAGTATAGCATGGTACAACTCATGCTGTGTTCTCAAGTTTATCCCAAGACCAAAACAGTAACAAAGTAGCAAACTGTGAAAACACTTTAAGCCGTTCAAGTATTAACTCCAACCTAAACTACATCCTACTCAAAGTGAAACTGCCTTCCAGTTACCCTGGGGCTTTTTTTTTTTCATAAAAAGCCACTAAATTCTTCAATTCAAGATTGATTTGAAGAGCAAAAGGAGGTTTGAACGCTAAGCTCTCTCCATACCTAAACACGCAAAAAACGAATGGCAGAGAATTTTAACAAAGATGCAAAACAGACCAAGGATAACTTTTGGAAAATTTGGGAAAATTTTTCCAATCAAAAGCAAATATATATATATATATATAGAATTTTAACAAAGATACAAAACAGACCAAGGATAACTTTTGGAAAATTTGGGAAAATTTTTTCAATCAAAAGAAAATATATATATATATATATATATATATATATATATATTTATACAAGATCACAACCATAAAGTATTCGAGGAGTTTGGGGATGAGGGTGTTATTACCATCGTCATTATCATTTGATTCGAGGATATAAAAAATTCCTCATATCCACCCTGTTTCGGGTTTTCCCCGCGAAGAAAATTATCATCCCTAGTGAAACCTACCAATTTTATCTTCGATGCACCCATTGGCAGAGGTTAGACTTCTCATCTTTTGTTCTCGTGTTTTTCCCCTATGTAATCTAATTATATAGTATTCCTATATTTTGTATTATATTAATTAATATGATTAAATCAATAATGAAATTATTGATTAATATATAGGTATATATATGTATATTACCAATATTTAATATACCGTTCCATTAATGTGCACATTGTACATTCCATATATAAGCAACGGAAAATTTAGTCAGGATGATCTCCAGCCAAATCCGGTGTACTATATTTCTGTTAAATAGTAAAAAATCAACAAATTACAGAATCTGGCATCTAATATAGTCGTGCTTTCCAATTTAAAACTTTGACCACCTAAGCTATTTATATTATATAAACACATAGAATTTTGAATATCATTATCATTAGAGATGACAAACTCCAGAGGTGTGCAGTTGTTTCTCATATCAATGCTCTTGTTCTCGATAGGTGTGCACCTCTTCCCCCTCTCTATCATGCTTATTTTAACAATTCGCTCCAATTTACAAATAAGTTTATTTATGTACGTGTGAGTTTTGAATTAATTGTTAATATAATAAACATTAGCGAAATAATATAATATAATAAACCGGATGTTTTGATTTGCAGGCGGTAACGATGTTTATGCAGACGGAGACGTGGACTGTAACGGGGGCTCCTATCACATTGGGTATTGGGATTATAGAAGTAAAGCCAATACTATCAAGTGTAATGGTTTCTGCCGTCAACACGGTTGCGGGTCTGGGGCTTGCGTTAACCACAATCCGAACCCGCACAAGAATATCTGCCGATGTTTTGTTATATGATGATTTTGAAATTTGATATTCGAATGATCATCTATTAGGAGTTTTGTGGTGCTAATTTTAATGGAAAAATATTATTTTTAATTTTAACCTAGCATATAAAGCCGCACTGACATAGATTCATGAAATCGTTTTATAATATAAAATACTCATATGTCAAAAATTGACATGAATGACTATCGAGGAGTTTTTTTTATGTTATTTTAGTGAAAAAATTTTATGTTTTAATTTTAGCCGAATATATAAATTGCGCATTGAGATAGATCGTTGCACAATAGGCATATAGTCGACCGTTTAGCTGAAATATAATATTAATAATCTTATTCTAATTCTATGATATGTCTTTGACTGAAATATTATTTATCCCGCATTAATCAAATTATTATATTTTTATTTTACATAAATTAAATCTTTAATTAATTATGAATATAGATTTTATAGAATCTTTATACGTTAGATAATTACATTGCCAGATACAGTTCAATGTATAAAAGCCCAATGTTTAATATCCACTACCAAACCTGTAAAGTTTTGCTAAAATGGTAATGTATCAAAATACGTAATATATTTCTTTAAATTTTAGAAAATATACTATAGTAATAAATAAAATAATAAATACATATAATAATTGCATTTCCTTTTTTGTAATAATTGTCAATTCAAACCAACAGATGCATCTATTTAACGTGCAAAAGTGAATAAGAAGCCAACACACCAAATCTCCTTCTCACCTGAAGCAGATGAAGAGTAATGTTTGTGATTTCATGGTTACTTGGTCATTCATACATTACATATTGTGTGTATTTACATACGATTTTATTGTGAATTACAATTTATGGGGAGACTATATCTAAATTTTGTACTCAATTTTTTCGTAAGATTGTGGGAAGTCCAACAGAAATATTATATCAAAACAAGCTAGAAAACTACCTAATTAATTCTCTAGTTCTTCAGAAGATACATGTATCTTTTTTATTCACGACCTGCCAGTTTATATTAGATTTCTCACAAATATTATGAATGAGTCTTCGCTAAGGTATATCATATATAAAGCTCGAGGTCGTTTGTGATTCGATTTTATAACACCAATTGATTTTTACAAAGTATACCTATATCGGCTTAGGAAAGTAATAATTTCTCTTTCATTTGCGTTAAAAATATCACAACCCCATTTTGATAAATTTAATTTGCTCATAAATACCAAATTTCATCTAATTTATAACATTCAAATGTTCACACATTATGTCTACTAACAACATATAGTCACATCAATAATCATTGATTATATCTTCTCTCTCACTACCTAATATACAGTAACAAGATTATGTACATTCCCAAAAAGAAAAAGAGAGAAAAGAAAAAAAATAGATCATGCACTCCAAATCCCGACTACGTGAATCTTCGCTATAATTAAAGCTTAAAATTCATATCATATATATGGGAAAAAAGATGAAATTAGATTTACTTATTTGGAAAAAAATGCCAAAATCTCTCCGGCCAAATCACCATCAAATGCATCTATCAATCTATCTATATATATTCGTCCACTAGTCTACAGACAAAATTCTGAAGAGGATTAAGAAATGACTAAGTTTATGATTTCCCAGTTGCTTCTCGTCATCCTCACGCTCATGTTTACGACAGGTGTGTATATTTCCCCCTCATATATATAACATATGTATATACATCTTGAATACTGTTACTATTTCTACTATGAAATTTCGAAAATACGTATATATATATATGGCTGAATTATGTATTCTGTCCGCAGGTGTTGTTCATATTCATGCGAAAGAAGAGCCACTAACATGCGACACGGACTTGTACTATAATAACTGTGATTTTAGATCTACGGCCGATGTCGACAGATGCAACAGCAAATGTATAGAGTCGGGCTGCCTCTTCGGAGGATATTGCATCGTCAACTTGAAGCCCCCCTTGACTGCTTGTCATTGCGCTGTCTGATAATCTCAAAAATTAAATTGCCGATGAATAATTTATTATTTCAGAATCAATGCGTCCGATTCTCTATTATTAACTCTTTTATTGCTGTAATGATCTTTCCTTAAAAAAGGTTGTACTGTGCCTATGATTCGTGATAAATAAAGATACTCATGAATCTAGAATTCAGAGAAGAGTCGATCAAACCAAATATTTGATATTTCAAGAAGTGAATGAGAAAGAAAATACGGTGTTTGATTTCAGTGTTTCTATAAACTGTCGTTGATACAGGATATTTGTTGGAAACAAATTTGGGGGAGTTTTAGAGAACATGCATGAAGAATTAGGGATAGATTTCTGTTTGTGCTAAAAATAATTAGCACGTTCCATAAAACTGCAAAAAGCCCAAACCAGGAAAAGCCCAAACCCCCTTCTAATTAGACCCGGTCCATAGAGGATAAGAGTTGAGCGCCAGAACAGTTGGTGTCAAATCGATCTTCATGTCTTCCATGTATGCAGAGTCCCTCTCCATAAATCAGGTAAGGAAATGAAAATGATTCAAAATTGTGGAGCGAGGAGCTCTAATTTATAGCACAGATGAAACGAAGAAATTGAATTCTGAAATTGTGAGAGATATGGAGGCGATGAGGCGTAGAACAGGTTTGAACGACGTACGGTGGTGGAAACTGCAAAAGGGTTGGCCGTTGGTTTAAGGTGAACAAAGCGAAGGAATTTGGAGACGGGGAATTTGGAGAAGGAATTCAGGGAGTCTGAAGGAGAAACACGGGTGCAGTGTACTGTAGGGGAATTGATTTCCCAGGGAGTTGCTGAGATTTTCAGGTTTCTCCCTGCCAAAAGACACGGTCCAACTTAATAAAGACTACGTTGAGTCTCATCGTTTGAGTATTGTGAAGAGTGCAAATCGAGTGGGTTTGTTGGTCCGGAGGCTGCAGTCCAAGAGCAATCTTTGGCTTTGATTCGCCATATCATCAGTGGTACTCTAAACTCCCTTGATTATGTGTTTGGGGAGTATATTCATTTTTAATGAAAAGACGACTTCAAACAATTGGGCTTCAACAACTAGGCTTAAATAATTAAGCTTCAAACAAGTGGGCTGTGGGAACCAAAACTCTTATTATACAAGCAATTGGCCCAATAGGCCAAATGCTTGCGGGGGGCATTTGTTTGTGCTAAAAATAATTAGCACATTCCATAAAACTGCAAAAAGCCCAAACCAGGAAAAGCCCAAACCCCCTTCTAATTAGACCCGGTCCATAGAGGATAAGAGTTGAGCGCCAGAACAGTTGGAAGTTGGTGAAAGTGGCCCAAGACGTGCAACGTGGGGAAACTCCCCAGTGAAGAAATAAAATAGACGAGAAACAGAGATCAAGGATAATCAACACTTCTCTGCACGAATCATTGCACTATTCAGCAATCAAGTTTTTCTTCATTTCCACTTAGCATTTCGCATATTCAAGCAAATTTCAATCTCTAGTTTTATTAGTTTTCTGAAATATTGTAAATCTTCTACTTTTGTTGAAAATACAAGCCTTGTTGGAGATTTATTCATATGGATTTCAGTTTAATTCTTTTGTTTTTGGTGTTATATTGTTTAGGAGACTAGAACTAACAGTCAAATTTAGTTCCTATTTTCGTTTGATTTTAGAAGTTAGATATTTTTCACATTTTTATACGAATTGGCGCACGAGCGCCTGGCACGCCCAGCAATTCGCAAATT
>KV010635.1:839423-906197 GCA_001598015.1 Dorcoceras hygrometricum | reverse complement strand
TATATATATATATTTATACAAGATCACAACCATAAAGTACAAGTGTATTTATTAACTGCACATGTTAACAAATATATGATTTGGTCAGCGGCCATCCAAATTATATCCACCGAAGGTAATGACAGCAGGATAGTAGAGCTTCTAATTCTCAATATAATGCTCGATAATTTGGTGTAGTAGGGTCATGACTATTATATATATATATTTATACAAGATCACAACCATAAAGTACAAGTGTATTTATTAACTGCACATGTTAACAAATATATGATTTGGTCAGCGGCCATCCAAATTATATCCACCGAAGGTAATGACAGCAGGATAGTAGAGCTTCTAATTCTCAATATAATGCTCGATAATTTGGTGTAGTAGGGTCATGACTATAGCGGATAAAATGCATCAGACGTGAAAAAATAAAGAGACAAAAGATCAAGGGATTAAAGGACCAAATAAAATTCAAGGAAAATAGTTATTCATCAGAGTACAAACCAGGTTAAGAATTGACTGAGCTTCCTTTCTCACAATAGCAAAATTTGCATGAGATAAATCAGCTTGATCTTTGTCAATCTGTAAGAATTACACATGTTTACTCAATTAGATGGTTTAGGAGGAAAATGTCGTCCTTTGAAGTCAGCAAACCTTTTCGAGATCCGAGTCTCCATTGTCTTGTTCGTCATCTGATAAAAAATGTAGAATCGTTGAAGGAACATCTGGATCAAGCATGTGCCAACAGTACTGGAAATAACTGAGAAGCAACGCATATTGGCTGGTTCAGACAAAAAGAAAAGGGTCAGACACATTATCCTGTTTTAGACACTATGTATGCAAACAAATTGTTATTCAAACTCATACCGCCTTCTCAATGATTCTGAAGATTGATGTCTAAGAATTGCCATTATAAGCTTAAACAAGATAGAATGGCAAGCCCCATTGGATAATCGTTTCGCTATCATAATATCAAGACACGTGACAGTCTCGGAATTTAAGCCACCAGGGAATGCAAATCTTTCATCACGCAGTTTGGCCATGCATGTGAGACCAACCTTGAAACAACTCACAAAACAAGTAAATACAACATTGAGCAAAAAATTTTGAAAAATTGAAAAAGAAAAACGCAAGGACCAAAGGGTTCAGCAGCTAAGGAATTCAACCTGTGTCAATATCTGAGACATCTTTAAGGAGCAGTTTGAAGAACCAGAAGCATTCAAGGAGGCATCTAACAAACTGTCCACGTAAAATTTAACTGAGAAACAGATTGCATCAAAAGCTGCAAAAGAAAAGAAGTTTTACTTACTTGAACAACACTTCTGATCGGTTCTCAATTAATGAAATCTTTTGGGAGGCAGATATCTGATAAGCGGAAGAACAAACAACAGAGTCAGATAATTAGCAAGTTATTTTGCCATGACTGGGAAGATACCAGTAAAGACAAATTTTCGAATAGGAAAGGCAACAAAGCTTGTAAGATAATTAGCTTGAATTTTGCCATGACTGGGAAGACAGTAAAAACAAATTATTTGAGTAGGAATGGCAACAGAGCTTCTCAGATAATCAGCAAGTTATTTGAAATGACTGGGAAGATACCAGTAAAAACAAATTATTTGAATATGACATTTTATTCAAGTATGAGTAATAGCTAATAACGAGGTCTTATAAGGTAGAATAGAAAACTATAGATGGATAAGATTAACGAGGTCTTATAAGATAGAATATAAAACTCTAGATGGATAAGATTCCAACACATAAGAGAAAACTTAGAAGATTACGCCTAACTCAACCAATTCTTTCTTGTAGATTGGTCGCTGTTAAGACAGTAAATTAATTTCTAACAGACAAAGGTAACATATTCGCATTACATGCTAACAAAGGTGGGAGAAAAATGCATTACTTTACAAAGATCTCTATATATGTGTAATGCAGAAACTGAAAAATGCAGTCAACCACACGATTCAACCAACCCATCAGCTCGTCAATCCCAATAATCACCAGCTCGAGATGAAAAAGGACTCTTAACAAATTAAGAATATAATAAGGAAACTATCAAAATTAGAGCAAACCTCAACAATTTGAGACCAGCTTGTAAACATATGAAGTTGAGCAGCTTGTTCTTCAAGGTTCTTGTTATAATTCCACCCCCATCTCAATAATTGTTGGATCGCCTCTCTTATTTCATTCAATTCAGTTTCACTCCCAGGAGAACTTAATTGAGGATAGATCAAATTGCATTTCTTGGGAGAGAGAAAATCATAAAGTCAAAATCACTTAGTTTGTGCTATACCAGCAGATCAAAAGCGGATGTTAAATGAAACAGGGGAAACTACAGCAGCAAGCACCTGCCAAAGTCTATCTCTGAAAGAAGCTAGGTCAATAAGTCGGTCACCACGCTCTGAACGATAATACACACCCCTTTCAGAGGTTGCTGCTTTTGTGAGTATGTCCTCAGCCTAAAAAAGAAAATAACAGCTGACGTATGATGTAAGCCAAGTACAAGAACAGCAAATAGATTTACCTACCAGAGATGTGAACTTTTCACTAGAGATGAACTGAGAATACTTTAGTGTAACATCTGGTGATTCAAACTGGATGATTTCAAGCATTTCTAGAATCTACAACAAAAAACAAAAATCTCAGCACTATCCGTGTTCATGATCAACCAATGAAGAAAGTAAGTACAGACAGACCGATTTTATAGTTTGGAACCATGTACAAACCAGTACATAACAGGTTTCAAGATTGTTGGTTTAAATCCTAAATCCTACGGAATATAGGTTTAGAAAACTTGTAGATAGATGATGACAATTCCAAGAATAGCAGTTTTTTATTAGACTCAAGAACTACAAAACAAATTCAACGAGCCATAAAAAGCTGATCAGAGCCATCATGTTAGTACTGAAACACTTTTAAAGACCTATTATGATCCTCGAATTAACGTGGGAAATAACTATAGTTCACATTTACATTATGAGATTGCAGTTAAAATTTCCATTGAAAGTGGAAAAAGTAGAATAAAAAGAATCACAGAAAATATGGTCATCTTCAAAGAAACCAGTGTACCTATATACAATCCTAAATATAGTTTCTGCATATTTATGTTGAAACAGATGATAAAAGAGATACATGAAAGTTCAGAATGTAAATTCGGCAGAGCACCCATCAATTGTGGTACTAAAGCGATGACTCCAATTGAAGGTTTAGAGAAAATCTCTTTTCCAGCAAAAAAGAGCAATTTTTAGGTAAATGATGTTTTTTAATCATTTCAAATACAAGTCACAATGACAACGTTTTCCATGTGAGTTATTTCAACTACCAGTTCACAAGGACAACGTTTTCCATGGAACTGGTAGTTGAAATAACTCAAATCCAAAACAAAATTGGTAAAGGTTCAAATGAAACTGGGTATGCATCAAAGCACCGCAAAAAGATGAGCGATAGGCTACTCAGTTATTGTCATAGTAGGGAGAAGTACAACTTACAAATGGATTGGACACAAATTGAAGTTAATTAAGAAACGTGCATCTGATTCAATGATATAGCAAGAAAAATTCATTTAAATATAGAGGAGAACATAGTAAAAAATAAAGAATAATGGCGCAAGAGGATAAATATAGTCGATGCTGACTCACCTAATGATAAAAGCTTGTCACTACATGCCTGACAACACATTGTTCAAAAAAGTAGGAAACGTACCAAAAATTCTTCTTCCCAAGACTTTTTATGGAAACAAACTTATAATAATAAATAATAATAACTACTGATAGTGGACAAGTTACACTCAAAAGGCAAAAGATGAAATCGCATGACGGAATGCTATACTTCAATCCCCATATAGGTCAGAAAAGAAATATCAAGTCCCTGTGATATTTTTAATCTAATTTGGAACCTTAAACTTAATCTTATCCCAAGATTTATATCTCAAAACCCATGAAATAACTTTTTTCCCAAAAAAAAAACCTTTACGAACAATTCATACCTGAATAAAAACTATTAAAAAATGTTTAATTTCATTCCTAAATAAGAGTCACTTGATCAATACAGCAATTATTGAATCAGAATATCAATTTTAATATAGATCTAATAAGTCAAATAAAGATAATAATTATATTTTCTTTGAAAATAAGGTTTAGAGGTTGATTATGTATGAATATTTATATAAAAGTGTGTATTGATAATTCAGTAGTTGTTTTAAAGTTTTAAAACGAGCATAATTTGGTTCATTTTTATATTAACTATTTAAAATCAACTTATCAAATATTTCACTAAAGATTATAGATAACTGAGAACAAATTATTCTCATACAAGAATGATTAAACTTCAATTTAGTTAAAAATTAAAGTTTTTAGATTCACATATTTTAATCAAGTTTATTAATTAAAGAAAAGTACTTTTTCAATATTTCTATCGTACCACTAAAAACTGGGATTATTTCGAGCATAGTGAATCAGATTAATATAGGAAAGGAGTATAGATTTTAATGAAATGGATTTGTTAAATAATATGTTTATTTTTAGCTTTCTAAGTATTAAAATTTTGTAGAGAAGGCTTTTTCGCAATTGTCAAAGGAACAAATTATAATACCAGAGAACAGGTTTAACTTTGTAAATAAGGAACAAAGTTGTGTTTCAGCCCATAAGAGTGTTTCAGTTCCTTGCTTGAAAATGCCTAAAACGCACTATAACACAAACTATTGGTAAAAAATGATACCTTGCTTCTGTTGGTTGGACTGCTTGCGGCAATATCTGTGACACTTTTGTCATTGTACGTAGAAATATCATAATTAGTCCCATACTCCGTAAGTTTTTGACCAAACAATTCAGCAAGAATACTTTGGCATGCTTCTCGATGTACTGAATTCGTCGTATCAGCTGTATGTAATTCTATGGCTAAAAGCTTCAACAACCATGATCTCTACAAAAGTAAGATTAGATCTTTAAGAAATAACAAATCCATCTTCCATTACACTTAACAAGTTAGGTATAGATTTTGGTCATCTGCATTCATTTATTGATGTGACCATCATAGTTGAAGAGAGGCAAAGCAGACCAAGACAGATAGAGGTTTCGGAAAATGGAGCTTATGAACCATGCATATTTGAAAGAATGTAAATATCAAACAATCCACAATCGTGTTCGAATATAATCAATTGTTCTTCTACTAATACGATAGATTGGTTTGTTTTTGATTTTGTTTGCATGTCATGTCGCTGTTTCTATATTTTAAAGCTCAACGATTATTTGTTCAACAACTTTTAAAATACAATATCAACACATCATTAAGAATAAATATAAACAATCACATTTTCATTAAACACCAGTGATCAGTGTCACATGAAATACTAAGTCATTCACACTTTCAAAATACAAATTTCACATTAGTGTCCGAAAATATTGACATTTCATACTCGAGATTTTTTCCTTGAAACGAACTAAAAAGTCCAACCAAACACCACCATGGTCAAAAACTCTATTTCCATATTAACTTTCGCCACTATAATTCAGTGTGCGCCTGATGTGTTGTTAATATGATTTGGGCTTTCGGTTAACTTGTTCATTTTTTTATTGTTTCGCAACAGCACAATTTGGGTTCATCTGAAGCAACCCAAAGCATACTTTAACTAATATATTCGATATTAGAGACTAAGAGCAATAAACATAGATTTATTGACAAGAAACCTGATGAAGGGAGCTGATTCGCAGCGCCTGCCCACTATCTCTTTCAGGAAGAGGAGCAGCACCAATTGAATTCAGGTGCTGAGAGGGAAAACATTGGTAGGAACAATAAATATTATCATTTTCATTGAAGAACACACACTATCTAAAAGACTAGGGTAGAGAAAAAAAACCTTTACAAAGAACTTGTACTTTTTGGAGCACAACAAGTCCATAGTAGGCATCGAAGTAAGTGGATCCGTGCATAGTTCATAGAGGAGCTGCAAAATACAAGAATTACATTCTGCAAATTGACTACTGACATTTGCGATGGTAAATGGTAAAAAGACGTTGAAGCATTATGTCAAACCTGAAAACTAAATTCGTGAAGCAAATAATTGACATCAGGCATCGAAAGCTTATCTAAAACATCGAGAATAACCTTCAAGCAACTACAGTTGAAATCAAATATGCGGATATTAGAATTTAAAATAAGAAAGAAGCTCAACTGCATCTGCAAATAAATTGTACTGAAAATGCAGATGCATATACACATAATAATAATAATACAAATGAGAGCAATCATAATAACCTGTAATGAAATTTTGGCTGAAGCAATGTCCTTTCAATTGGGATATCAACATCAAATTTAAGTAATAAATGTGTGATATTAGGAGCCGGTCTACTGATGTTGTCTATAAGCAGCTGCATTTAGGAAACTAAACTTGTATGAGCAAAACAGAAAAAAGAACAGATGAACATACTGTCACACAATTGATAAGAGAAATTAATAGCATCACAGACAACCATAAATCATGACTTTATTTATCCAGGAAATGCATAAAATCTACAAAAAAGTATCAGGATCACCGGCTATTTTTCTTAACCGAGATCCCCTTTAAGCAAATCAAAATTCTGGCAGCTACACAGTAATGGCAATAACTATAAAAGCTGGTAAAGCAAAGTAACTAGATTGACAAATGAAGAGATTCTGAATTGCCGATAGAAGAACTTTGCATGGTTATGAAAGGAAATACTGCAAACTCCTCCCACATGGATTTAAGCACTTGCTATTTGAAAATATAAACATAAAACAATACCTGATATGCATCAGATATCATTTGTTACTGCAAAAAATGCTTCTTGGGAACAAAGAATTTACTTTCCCAAAGGCCTAATGGAAAACAAGAAAATAAAAGGCAGAACTCAAACTAACTTGCATTATTAGAACACCAGGATCTTCAGTGCTATCCTCAATATTACGACAGTCTTCAGACCGCAGCTCTAAGCAAGAAGCATAATCCTCAATCAGACCACTTGCAGCCTTGTATTGTAACAGCAACTGCGAGAGACCAACAATACGTGAACTGCAAGAAATTTGATAACTTAGTTGTTTTAGAACATCATCAATTATTATCGTCATCAAGCAAAATAAGGAAAGACAAAATAGAAAGATTGCCTCAGAATACTCAAAATTTTGATGGAGCAAAGCTGAATCTGTGGCTGAAAATCATATCTGACAAGCTCCAATAAAGCTATAATTTGATTATGATCCTGAGAGAGTATGATATCCAAAGGCTGCATTAAGAAGAAAAGATCAGGGAACAATATCATTCAACGTCCAAATGTTACAGTAAGGAATTATATAAAAAAAATTATTGGAAGCAAACTTTTATTAAAAATACAAAAAAGTGAACAAGAAGACCACTCGAAAAGGAATCTAGACAAATCATAGAATATAAGACTTTATCCCTATACAGATCTGAAACCGAAAAACTTAAAGTCCCTATGCTTTTGATCCACCTAGGAATCCTAAACTATCTTCTCCCAACAACTTGCGTGACTATCCTAGATCTTAAAAAATACTCTTGTTCCTTTCCAGCCAAGCTGTTCAACAAATACAATGAACTACCACAACCCAAAGAAGTCTACTCCTTCCTAGATCACAGCAGAGATCTGCTTCCAGTAACATCTATACAAAATTAGGAGGAACCAAACAAGAACCAGTTCTGCCAAAAAAGGGCGATGAATCAGCAAGTGAGCAAGAGTCTCCAATGCTTGCCGTCACAACACAGACCAACTTGCGAGGCAAAGAACAAGAGGGAAATCTCTTATGCATCGCCTCACAAATCGATAATTTCCATGAGAAAACTTGAGCCTTGGAAGGAATTGGAGGAGGAGACATGAATAGGAACAACAATATTTAAAATTAGTCATGACATACAATAGGAAACAAATTATATCAACAATGATAAGATTACTGGGAGTGGACAACAGAAATTCATTCTAAAAGTAGCAAGAAAGATCAAATATAAAACAAGACTCTAACCCCTGATCTAGAACCGGAAAAAGGCTTAAAGTCGTCGTGAAATTGAATCTATCTTGGAACCCTAAACTTAATCTTGTCCCAACAATCCTCGAGTGTGCCTTCTTGATCTCCGAAAATCCCTCTATTCCTCACCATCTAAACTGACCAGCGGATACAATAAACAACCACAACCCAAAAATTTTATCCCCCAAGTAGGATTTGAACCTACGACCAGCCAGTTAATAGCCGACCGCTCTACCACTGAGACGATGAGGAACAACAGTCTGCATTTCAAGGTCGAAATCTGCTGCGAGTATCTCACAAAACGAACAAGGACAAGTCTGGCAATCTTTTCTGAAGAGCAGCTTTAAACCTCATGTCATACATGAAACCTTCGATTGCAAGGATGATGGAGGCGGAAAAATTGGAAATAATGGAGAAAATAAGAGAAAAAAGGTTCCAGCCCGAGAAAAGAATAATAAAATGTGGAATTTGTAGTTATAATCTAATCAAGTCAAGTTGAAATTATACGAAGCGTAGTTTTCAGGACAAACGGCTTGACCAAGTTTCACCTACTCTACTACAATATTTCGCATCTCTTGTTAGTATAATCTCCCACAGGCTCAAGCTTTTGGAAACCACCTTGAATAACAAATGGAATAAATAGCTATTGTAGGTCCAAAACATTAAGGCCTTGTTAGGTTCAACTAGAATGCTACGTGGGAATATAATCAACTCTGCAATGGTATGAGAATAGAATGATATAAATATTTCTTTCCATTGTTTGATATCAAACTGAATGGGACTGAAATGGAATATTTATTACTTATTTCATTCCAATATTATTATTGGTAACTCAAAATAAAAAGCAGGAATGAAATGAAATTATTTTTTTACAAATTTACCTTTTTGGCTAAAAAGTAAACAACAGTCATACAATAAGCTCATTCGTTTTTTTCATTTTCCATTCGATAACAATCAAAACATTCAACTAAATGTCAAATAACCAAATATATTTAGCTTTAACCTATGACGCATAACCAAACAACCAAAAATTCAACTAAAAATCAAACAGGTTCATACTTACGTTTTGCAAAAAGGGGAAAAATCAATTAATAAAATTTATACGATAAAAAATGTTTCCCGAAAAGAAAGAAAATGAGTGATAAACAACAGTGAAGCTTCCGCCCACTGCTTCCACAGCAAGACAGTAGCAGAAGTGAGTGCTTCAGGTGGATCATAATAAGCCAAAAGAAACATACACAAATTAAAACATGATTATACCATCAAATAAACTATAAAATCAAAAGAAAATAATTAACAAATTATGAGCATATAAAAATTCAAAACAAAACGAAGCAGAGAGCACATTTTCCATACCTTTTTGAGAGCTGAGGGGAAATTGAGGTTCAGAGGAAGAAATGTGAAACTTTTTAGAGGGAGGGAAGATGGAGAAGACGAAAAAGATGAGAAAAAGAGAAGAATTGGTATTATTGTATAAAAAAAGATAATATTTTGGGGATTTTGGTAGATAAAAAAAGGGAATATATGAATGGCATGGTGATTCCTTGATATTAGGTAAGGAATCACTATTCCAATGAAACAGGATATTCCATAGTAGTAACCAATTCACGGGGGTTGGAGTATAATGGAGGAACTGTAACAAATTCGGGGATTTGGAGTTATGAAAAAGGGGATTCCTATTTTTATTTATTTCAGATGTGGAATGAGGTTGAGATGTCCACTCCATTCCAACCTCATTCCATCCTACCAAGAAAGGCCTAATGGTACCAGAATTTCTTAGGGCTTACATCAAGTGATAGTGCTCAAATTTCGTGTCGTGGGCATGCAAAATTACGTTTAGGCTGCCCCATGTTTTGTCATTTTATAATTTACCAAAATGGTTGACCGTTGTACAGTCCAAGTATTTAGTGTAACAAATTGGAGAGAGGCCAAAGTAGTTAGATGTAAAATAGTGTGAAGAGGAGAGGATACGGTTATGTCAAATTTTGGTAAAGATATTTCAAATCATGTGTTTACTCACTTTTGTATTAGAGAATCGGAGATATAAAATATATTAATTTTGGTGGCTACTGCATCACATTAAGGCACATCACCAATATAACAGTTTAAGTGAGCAATTCCAAGTAATCTTCTTATCCGCTTCTGTTGCCTAAGAGAAGTTTTTTAATATTAGCAGCCTCGTATAGAACACATCAGGCATATCGAGCAATTAATCAAGCTAGGATGTCAGGGTACAACAAATCGTAAAGTAAACTTGGCAAATAAATGTTGTTTAAATCTTGGAAAAAATAAGTCGTGACAGATAATGTTATTAAAGAGGAGCACAAGAAAATACCTGGTAAAGTGGGCGCCAGAAATCAGAAACAATAGTATCTCTCTCCATAACAAGAATAATGATCTCTAAAGAAAGCAATATGGCCTTTTCGAGTAGTTTCCCATAAATTTGATTTGTGCGCTCATTGATTAAGAAATTAACTCCTGGTAATATAATGCCCATTATGTTTCGAAACACAGTTTTCCCACTCATAAAATCCTGCAACAGTCAATAATATTAATGCATTAGCGGATCATATGCAAAATTATTTATATGCATGACATGTGAGTTCACATTAATTCTTTAAGCAATTTGTATTATAACGAAACATTTCACCCATCAAACAAATTACTAGGTGTGCTCTAATCTGACATTTGACAATATCATGAAGGATTTCTGGGCTTGTCAATCATGGACAACATTATAACAGTTATGTAAATTGGAGATTTAACTGTAACACAAAAAACTCGTGTAATTTGGTAAGCTGAATATTGAAACATGCATGTCTAGAAAGCATTGGCAACATCAAATTTTAGCACAATTTGTTGTATGGCATTTCCTAAAAAAATAGAGCTAAGCGTCACGAGTCAAGAGACCTAAGGACCATATATATATATTTCGTAAACCATCCAACAAAAACTAAACTAATTTCCTCAAAGGCAATTGTTTGATGCACGCTTATCCCTTAGATCTTGAAACTGTTTTAAAGTTACCACAGCCTTTGAACAAAACCAAAGCTGCCTCAAACTCAAGCTCTCGCCCAATATTATGCACCAAAATAAAAATATTATACTTAAAGCTCAGCAAATAAAAGTGAGATAGTTTATCCTCCTTCATAGTTTATATTTGTCGAATTTTTAACTGGTAGAAATCTATTGACCATACAGGAATTCATACTTGACCATAAAGGCGCGCATAATCACATAAAGACTGACATCAACATCAAAGAGAGTTAAAAAAACTATTGATCTCTTGGTAGTTCAGAAAACAACAAACACGCATTAGTATAGTCTTACTAACTATAATCAAATCAAACTCTCATCATGATCCCATGATATTCTCATTATACAGTATTTCCATTAATATTCTAATAAAGTTATTTGGAGCACTGGATGGTTACAATTTCGATATGTCCTGTTTTCACAAACTATAACTTTCAAACATCTCAAAGTCATCTAAAACAAATCCTTTCTCAGAATATTAATGTTAAATTCAAGATTTGACTTTCACTAGTCCCGTTTGACTTGTTCTATATTAGACATGAAAGGTATCAAGTTGCACATGCAAACTTTTCAGTATCCTGAAGTCACTACAAGTTTTGTCAGCTACCACTCAATACACAAGTAGGTGTTAATAGCAGAAAATAGGAATGCATTGCTCATGAAAACAGTAGGCCCCAACAGGACAGAATAGTTTTGTATAATATTCAAGTTTAAGTAATATCTAAAAAGAGAGTCTGGAACACAAAGTGCAACACAAACTAAGATAGAGGGTAACAAACTGACAGAAAAATATTACACGCTCGCAATTTAGGGAATACAGCAGAAAATTTATTCCTTCAAAATATGTCATATATGATATGATTCGAAGTCACATGTTTAGAACAACAGCAAAACAAAATGCTAATCCTTCAAAAATATCATCGTCCTCATGCAAGTCTTACTAGCAACCTATTCAAGAGCATCTACGTAGATCTCCTATTTTACTAGCACTCAGTTTGAAATGACTATATGCGTAAGAATGTACTATTGAGAAAGACCAGTGTCTATTGACTTATCAACCCTAATAAACAAGATGAAGGCATAAATATTAAACCACGCCGAAGACCTAAAAAATTTGAGGTCATTACCTTCATCAACTCTATGACTGGAAGTTGCATAGTAATCATTGAAGGTTTCCCAACCACCGAAAGAGTGGGCTGATCAGTCACAATTTGAGTATCTTCTTCACCAATATTATACATGCTTAACATCCTGTACACGAGAATGATTGCACAATTATGTTCAAGCTCCAAAGTTAATGTAGACTTCAGTACCAAATGAAAAGCAATTTAAATATTAAAAGAAAAGAAATTGGCATCCCAATATAAATTATTGGGTGTGATTTGGTTTAACATGAGCTGAAGTGTCAGTAAAAATTTCAAACATCAAGGATGTATTTCGGTAACAAATCCACAAGGGACATGAATGTAAATAATCCAAAATATCATTGAAGATTAAGCACTCAACAAGGAATCAGTAGCAGAACTTACATTTGGAAATGCTTGAGGCAAGCAATAACTAATTGCCATTTCTCAGAAAGATCTGCAAAGGCCCTCTGTGGCAATGGACCAAATACATGATCATATATAAATCTGAATATGCCGATAAATCTGGAAATGATTTATGCCACGTCACTGAAGAACTATAATAACAACAGAAGAAAAATAGCACATCATAAAATTTATTTATGTGTGAATACCTTCGTCCTCTGTCACTGACATCCCCTTCCTCAGCAATAAGGGTATTTAAGAGGTTGAGAAATGATATAGTTGAAGGGTAATGCTCACTTCGTGATTCAATCTCATTTAACTCAAATCTCATATCATAAACCTGCATATAACAATTAAAATCTGAGACATCAAAGGGTTGGAAACATGCATTAATATAGAATCAACTATATAATAGATCATCCAAAATTTTAAACCTTCATTCATGATTGGAAATTACCTTGACTATGGTTTTAGTTCTAATAAACAATTTAGTTTTTTTTTAAAAAAAAAGTTCTACTGATATTAAAAATCTTCTTGATATGAAACCATGAATAAGTGGTCAGTTCCTTTTAGCATATCAAGTTTATTTGGGCAGATGGACTTTTAACTTGTAAATGAAAATAGAGAAAGTAGGTACTCTCTGCAGTGCACATTTACTACCAGCTGCAAATTAAAAATCAATCAACAAAAGAAAGCCCATAAGATTTTAGGGCCACTACATCAGTTTGTCCTGTACATAGTGAAGTTATATGTTTTGTAATTACCACTTCAACTGGCCAAATCAAAAGGCTAAATAATTGTTTCAGGAATCAAGATCTATGCTGGGCCCCTTAGGTTATCTCAAATATAGATTCTCACCATTCCTACAATATGTACGAGCGAATAGATTATTTTTCTTTTTTCTTTCAATTGATAAAATAAAATGTTAAGATCAAGCGCTTAACACTAGACCAAAAACTATAGCTGTTAGCCAATGTGCAACTTTATTTCCTTATGATGTGGTACCGCAAAGTGCACCTATTAAGTGCGTTAGGGTCGGACTGTTATGTCCATGAGTATGAGGGGGTGCGTGTCTAACTGCTGGTGCTATCTCATTTCCCTTAGAGATGAGTCTTTTTCCTTACCCTACCGCCGACCCTATCCACAGCAGAGATAAAAGTATCGTCAAGATATGGCATCAGTTTTACAGCCTCTGGCCAACAAGATCAAGCGGCGCAACGTCAGCAGCTTTACATACGAGAGCTTCTCAAGAAGTCGCCCGCAGTACTTCTCTCACTTAGGCACTCTTAACTCAACAATCGTCCCACCAGGAAGCATAGAAAATACTTCTTAGGAGACTCGAACCACTGATCTCGCTCGGATACCAATTGTTAGGATCAAGCGCTTACCATTCGGCCAAAAGTTATAGCTGTTGGCCAAGGTGCAACTTCATTTCCTCATAATGCGGTAGCGCAGAGTGCACCTATTGTGTGCATTTGGGTCGGGCTGTTAGGCCCATGAGTACGAAGGAGGGTGCGTGTCTAACTACTAGTGTTGTCTCATTTCCCTTAAAGATCAGTCTTATCCCTTATCCTACCGCCGACCCTATCCCCGACAGAGATAGTATTATCCGTTAAGATCTGGCATCACTTTTACAGTCCACCTAGCCAACCAGATCAAGCAACGTCAATGTCGGCAGCTTGACGTACGAGAGCTTCCTAGGAGGTCACCCATCCCAGTACTTCTCTCACCCATGCACGCTTAACTGAACATTAAATCCTCTTCCATTTAATCTGAAGTTCACACAGCACTTAACCATCTGTTCTTCCACAATTCTATGTATTTTAACATGAGAAAAATAGTATTTTAAAAAAAAACTCAACAACAAATAAAGTAAGTTCACACAGCATTTACCCATCCCTTTCCCATAATTCTTTGTATTCACATGACAAAATAGTATTTTCAAGAAATTCAGCCACAAATAAATTTATCACTTATACAGCAATGAGAAAAATATTCATTTGCTATCTTGACATATTCATGTTTTTTAATTCTCATAAATTTCACTCACTTTCTAAATAAAAATGTCATGATCAATTAACCATTAAAATACAACCAGCTATATACCAAGACAATCAACCTGAGTGTTCACAGAATGTCCAGCATTCCCAGCACTAGGCCCAACAACCACTGGTAAATCATACTGCTCCAAGTACCTCCAAATTGTATCCTTCATAACAGGGGATACATGCACAAAAACAGCAATTGCATTACGCAAAGCACCCTGAAAACACAAACAAAGAAACTGTTGGAAGCAGAACCCAGTGGAACCACTTTGAGCAACTTTAACAACAGGAAATGGTCATACAGAGAAGAATAAGAAGCAAAGGACAGAATGGTGAACCTTAAGATAAGGAGGCACGTTCTCATAACTGAGAAGCTTAAACAATGGTTCAATATCCGGAAACCAGTTCTTCCTCTCAACAGGGTTTCCGTTTTCCACAACCTTTATCACAATGAAAGTTAAAAAGGGCAAAAACAAAGCACATCTTTTCAATATATAAAGTAAAATGTATAGAGCAAAAGGTAGCTATGCTTTTCCATGACCATAAACCAAGTATGAGTAAGCACAAGGAAAAATATGTGGAGTGTTCATAGTTGGCAACCAAATTTTCAAATACTTGGACACACAAAGGCAGGCAAGAACTCAATGACGAGGTGACTGACATGTTTTAGATACTGAATTCTGATGAAACAAAGAAAAGTTGCATGAATGTACTCAGAACTCACAAATCAGTTAGTGGTAAACTAGCGTGTAACAGCAGTGGCTCAGCATAATAGAAGGTGGCTCACTGGGTATTTTCAAGCAGATAGCTGAAGTAACAAAACAATGGCAACTTTTCTGCACTGACAGGTAAAAGTTCAAAACTGAAAACAATATATCCTTCCTATTAGAAACATTCCATTGCCTTGTGAACTCAGAAGTCTAAATTTATTAACAAAGAACAATCACAACTAATGATGCAGGAAGGATAGGACAATGAAAGAGTATTGTGTTGAAATTTTTGGTGAGTCTCAAATCAGCCAATCAGGACTCCGTAAGAATGGGGTGTGGTGTATGATAAAATTTCAGAATGATAGTTCTGCACCTTTTGTAGAACGGTCAAATATGCCACAAGTCCTCTTGCATCACCTTCCTGAAACTCTGGCAGCACTACTCCGGGATTCTGAATAGACATCTTGAATTTTTCATCATAAATGGATAAACAGTCAAACAAGGTACTCCACCCAATAGAACGAAATGTTTTTCCCTGAAGCAGCTCAAAAACCTTTGAAGCACCCTCTGGTTTACAAGCCTATTAAAAAAATAAAGCAGCTCCCAATAAATGGACGTATGACAGCGCCTTAGCTTAACAAATTTTATCTACTTTGTCAGCAGAAAATGGATGTTATTGATTACACATACCAATGCACTCAGCATTTTCAAGAATGCTACAAGTGTTTGAAAATTAGTGTGATCCTCACCAGCAAACTTCACAAATGTCCATATAACATCATTACCCAACAGTAGCTCAGGTTCCTTCTGAACAAAGCAAGTTTGGTCAAAATATACCGTCAAACAGATAACTCAAAATAGAAACCACACAAAACACTTGCTGAATAAAAATTGAGTCAATTGAATCTTTCGAAATACTCAAACAAAAAATTGATTACGGTGCAGCAATTTATTAGATAACAATTCTAAATCGATCAAATACACATATATACACAAAAAATGGATTTCATAAGAACCTCATCAACCTCTGGTTCATCAGGTGCATAGTACAGAAAAATGACAGTGATGGAATTTTCAGATGGGGCACGATTTCGACATTGTACAATGGTGGCAAGAAAACTCAATGCAATAGGTCATCTTATCTTTTAGACAAAAGACGTTTGCAATCCAACATGTGACCGAATAATTGGAGATCATTAGATACAATCAATCTTTAGAGTCTCTCTTCATACTTAGTTTACTACATGATCGGTTCAATGCGGAAGGCAAGAACAGGAGCAGTGGAACAATAAATAAATTTGCAATCGAAATTTATGAGTAGAAGAACATTCTACAAATGTTTTATGAATTATGATGAGATATGTAATTCTTTTAAAAAAGAATGAGATTTAATTCCAATGTTTTGATGAATGAATTTTTTTCGATATTATTTCAAAAAAGAAAAAAAATTGGAAATTTTCTTTCCTTTTTTCTAAACCTGGAACCGGTCCAGAAACCAGTAAAAACACAACGGTTTGAATCGGTTCGTTGTTTAAAACTCGGAACAATAACTAGAACCGAGCCGGTTTCAAACCGGTTAGGTTCCGGTTCCCAAATAGTCGTCCCCGGTTCGCCAGCCCCAGAACCAGGAGCATCTGGGCAAACTACTTTTTCGTGTATTTACCTCCAACATATTTATATTTAAATAAAATGTTTTGTACATAGCAATTAATAAATGACTTGATACAATTAATGATTAAATAAAAACTGAATATCCAACCACAATCTGAACCATCACCAAATCATTTAGTAATTACTTCACATATGACATTATCAGTTGCCAAAAAAGGAAAGGCATTTGGCAATTACAGTTGAAAAGAAAGAAATATAGTGCAGACCTGATAAATTTCAGTCACAAACTCCAAAAGGGAGACAAAAGTTGGCTGTGCTGTAGCAGAAGTTTCTTGAGGTTGCCCACTGCCATCATTCATCTCACTGTGAGTGGCAATAACACGGTACGGGTTAAGCATAGTCATAGCCTTCTCTTTAGTCTCTTTAACCTGTAATTTTTGTGAACGTCAAGTATGATCATATGAAGGATGCAATACAAAATCACACCTTTCACTCTAATATAGAAAAGCATTAAATCTGATATAATGCAGAAGCTGCAGGGAAATCATAGAAGTAAACTTTGTTCAGTCTGCCCCATCAATACTATATTCTAATCCTGAAAATAAAGGATCATTTCTGAAGTTGGACCACAAAGGTTCAAGATCTTAAATGTTCACCTCATTTTGTTCATTTTCTATATATTATATTTATAGAAGCATGAAGCATTATAAAATATTTTCAATTGTGAATTGTGAAATAATCTATGTTATAGTATATGCCTACCAAAAATTAATATGAATAAGTGACAAACGTAATTTACCAAATCAATAACATACATGTAACATTATACAAATTATATATCAATATAGTATTCATAAAACATATCTATAATTTCTGTAACTTAGCAAATCAATGAAGCATATCTATATAAAAGTATAACTTGTTATTTTAATATATAAAAGTTTCAAATTAATATTTCAACGTTTTATTAATAAATCATGTATATATATATATATATATTGGTAACTTATCAAACCAATTAAACATATCTACGTAAAATTATTTGTAAATCATAATCTATATTTTTTTGTTATATTATGATATATCCTCTCTTTTATTTTACGCGTGGTGAAATATTTTATTTCCAAATGTACATCAAAGCAAAATGGCTATTTAGTAAAAATTTTATGCATACTTCTATATCAAGATTTTTAATATTAATACATAAGAGATTATTTAAAAGTTTAAAAACTATAATTTGATAATACAACAGAATCATGCCCAAACTTTTGGGTATAATTCACAATTAATTAAGTGGGATTACAAATCTAACAAATAAAATTAATGGTTCCTAGAATAGTACGCTAAACTCTTTAATAATTAGCAAACAAAAATAATCACTTTACTTGAATTAAGACTCTTTAATGTTAGAGCCAATTGTAGTATTAGATCGGCATCTGATGAATAGTATGTTAACCATATCATTCAAAATTGTCAAACAAAAAATTATATCATTAGTGATTTAAATTAGATTTAACATTATTATTTACAATTAAAATTAAGTGAATGCTGAAAGAAATGGAGTATAAAGTGGTTAAAAAATAATGAAACGGAGAAGTTATGATATTAAATATGAAATTGAGTAAGAAAAACATTTGATTTGTTTAGTTTTTAATAGGTAAAAGAAAACGAGGAAATATATTCTAATTTAACATGATAAATTTTAGATGATAATTATAATATAATTAATGGTTAATTAAAAAAACCTACCACGAAGTATCCCTTGTATAAAATAATGAATAACTAATATCAAAATATTTTTTATACTTTAATTTTCTTAAAATATCAATAATAAATTAATTTGTATCATATAAATTATGACTCACGTGCAACTAGTTCACTAAATGTACCTGGCACAATCATAGGAGATACCTAAAACATGTCAATAGGTTGATACATAACAATTAACCAACTCAATAATTTAATTATTTTAACTATCTATTGGTCTAAACGTATTTCCATAAAAATGTTCATATTTCAGCCAACTCACTTTCTGTATATTTAGTTCTTTGTTGGCCTATATTGAGACCCACATAACACATCAAAAATTATGCCGTTCCTATTACATATGCACCTGAACCCTAAAGTTGGAAAATTTAAGACCATAGAAAAATATTCAGAGCGCCTATTTAACTTCCAGGATCACTATTACATAGCAATATGATACTCAGATGAAATAGAATAAAAACTTTAATATTCAACAAACCTTGTCCCTGGCAAGCGGGTGAGAAAGAAAGCATGTTATTTGCTTGTGAAGATAAGCATTGTACATGTAGACCATATCCTCATCATCATTCTGCACATCAACGCAACTAAAAATTGATGCCAAACTCAAGAATCCGATACAAAGAACCAGGGAACAGAGACAACTAAAATAAACAACAATTCAAAATTCAAAATTGTGGTAAAAGAATTATAAGGAAGATTACTAAAATTTCATTACCTAAAGAAAATATTGCAATAAGAAAATGACCAATTTTTACAAGAAGAATGGCCCCTTACAGCAGAAACTACCCGGATAAATTCCATCTTCACAACAAGTACTAGTAAATTTATTCACAAAATAAAACCTTGATAACCTAAAAAGAATACGATGAGAGGTCATTTTCTGCTCCAGATAAAACAAGAAAAAGACAGGAACAAAAGCATCACTTGTTCAATTTAATATTTCCAGCATAAGGAATTAGCAGCATCAGACAAAAGGTTTCCTAAACTCTTACCCACACGTATGGCAGCACCTTTAATTTAACTATCAAATATAAAAGTTCGATACGGATTCTTCCACATTTTCCTGGCAATCAGAAAGTTTATATCCCATTCAAAAAGCTTTGCTCAAACATATTGACATTTTCTAAAATCCAGCGAGATAGATTGATTTTTTATATGTACAGACACACACACACACACACACACACACACATATATATATATAAACAGGACAAAAAGTAAATTTGATTAACTTTAAAATTTACGACAACGGAATGAAATGTCAGACAAATTATTTTATTTTCTTTAATAGTAAACAGGCAAACATCATATTTCACAATACTTGATTTATCAACATCCATATATGTAGTCAAAGAATTGATCAAAAGATAGGTAATTATAAGGTATTTTTTCTCGTAGCCACAATCAATCACCAACCTGATATGCTGAGGTTTGAAGAACCTTGTCCAGCAAAAACTTGAAGATATTATTGGTGAAAATGACTTCTAAACATGGGTTGATGAAATTGGAAATAGTGCTATCTATGTTGTCCTTTGCATCATTTCCATCAGATAGCAACATCAAATGTACCGCCCATGCAAGCCTTACACAATCAACAAAGCCTTCAACAATAGGATCATTTCCAGAAACCATCACCTGAAAGACCAATTACCTCCAGAAAGGTTCTTCATGGCAAGAAAACGGTTATAAAATAAGAGAAGTAAGCATTCGTCTTACAATGTCTTGAAATTCACGCCTAAATGATGCATCATGAGACAAAACTGGCACTTTGTCAGTTATTGCACTCAAAGCATCCGACAATATGGCAATTACAAGACAGAACAAAAGGCTGTATGTGATCTGCATGCAGAAAGGATAGCCAATAAGTAGCATAGGTAACAGAAATATCAAACCTAAGAACAATGTGTTATGACAAACAGAAAACTGAAATCAAAAGCAAATGGTATAAAGGATAATAAAATCTCTCTGTTCATCTCCTCAAATATCCGGATTCCACCTGACCTGGAGAAAGCTTAAAAGGATCATTCTTCCTTCCTTTCTACTACTTCATTTATGATCATAAATGACTCGTTGCTTTATACATTTCACAGATGAAAAGAGGAGGAAGAAGGGGGAAGAACCTAAACCCTACTTCTAAAGAGTTATCCTGATTTCTTTTCATAATTTTAATGTTCTATTCTTCAAATACATGTGGTTATGATATGCATCAATTTGCACAGTAATTTTACGATATGGTAGTACATTTGTACTTTCTGAGCCGTAATGCACCAATAAACAATGTGGTATGAGAACTAAAGAAAACAGGACACAACAAGATGCCAAGACCTGATGCTGCAATTGATCGGTGCTCCCACTAAACTCCTTGGCATAATCTTTTAAAACAGAAAACATATCTTTAACATCTTTTGGACCTGCAGCAAAAAAATGTTGCAATTAATTTTAGAACTTCAGCTCTTTTAAAGGAAGTGCTGCGGTGATGTTACGAACCCAAAACCTGGATCAGACTAAGTAGTGGCTAGCACACATAAAAAATGCATTTGTTTAAGGAGAAACTAAACGTTCAAACAAAAGCAGATCAAAACATATAATGATAAGTCAAACAGAGGATACAATATTACAGGAGCCCAATGATATATCATTGTTCGATTACTTGAGTCTTGATATAGAATCATGATACTAGGCGGCCAAGGTAAACTTTATATTATGCATCCAATCTAAACCAGGTCATACAACATATACAGAAATAGCAGAATATTATCAATCTACAGCATTAAAGAATTTAAAGTCAGTACCTACTTTTTTCATTAGATCTAAACATAACACTGTACATTTTAAGTTCAGTAGATTTCCCTTCTCTTAAGCTTACTTGCACGCTCAACCAAAATGGAAAGAACAAGGCAATGGCCAAGGATGAGCCTTTCCCTGGAAACCACAGCTTTCCTTTCCACTAAAGCACCCCTTGAGTCAAGAATATAGCGTTCAGAATTAGGCCCGCCAAATCCTGTTGGTTCTTCCCTATGAAGTTCCTGTAGATGTAAGAATAGGAAAATGACAACATAAAAATATAAAATCGCAAAAAGCAAAATAATAGAACCAAAAGAATGAATAGGGAAAAACAGATCTTCCAAACACATATGATTGAGGATTTAATCCCAATACATTGCGCACATCGAAAGCAAACATGTCGGTAGCATAACCTTCTTCCAAAATGTCAAACTCTAAAGGATAAGTAAACAAGAAAGTTTGACGTCATCAAAAGAGATACCAGCAACTTTTAAAGACTATTCAAACGGTTCCCAGCTAGTTTACTAGGTAACATTTCAACACATCCTATCTACAAGAAGGTGGCTATTACATTCAAAGCATCACAATATAGCAACCTATAGCCAACAAACTGCCGCAATGCAAGAGTTAAAACATGAAAGGACACATAAACAAGTGAATATAAAGGCAAAGATAATTTATCAGATACACCACCTCTTTTAGTTATGCTTTAATGTATCCATCAGATGCTTACAGCAATTAAAAAAATTAAATGTCATATTAATTAAACAATACTCAGCGAAACAATCTCCAGGAACTTGTAAGATGCTTTACAATAGCTAAACAGGAAATCATACTGAATCTATAAACCATAGGAGTTTGACAACTCCAGGGAAAAAAACTTGAGACTCCTGACTAATATCTAAAGAGCTTATACGAATCTACATTTTATTCTTCAGAGCTTCTTTGCTCTCTTCCATATATTTCACCTCACATTTCATAGCATCACTCGCATAAACTCTCAAACAAAAACAAGGAATACCAAAAGATCAGGTTAATCAAAGGACCAAATATACTGAATATGATGTTAAAACCTTGGTAAGATCAATCAGTCGCTGTCTAAGCCCAGAATGTAAAAGATCTTCTAAATTTCTTTGAATATCAGCGATAAGATCAGCTTCAAGACCTTGGTCAAGAACAACAGCCTGAAAAAGATTAAAAATTAAGTTTCGTGAGAATGAAAGGTATATTACCACCCATGCAACTAATACTAGAAAATAAAATACCCTCAGCATCGTGTAAATTGATGTTAGTAGGTCTCTTCTCTCTGTATACCAAAGTCCGGCTGCAAGGCGCAAAATTTCTACTGGCTCTCGACCAAGCAAACCCCACTGAAAACGAAAAATATGTAATGGTTTTCAAGCAAATAAACATGCCACATAAATATATAATAGTATGTTGAGAAAAGTACAACACGAAGGTCCTCATTGGCCTAAGTAGAAAGACTTGTTCAATGCTTCAGTCTCCATTAATAATGTTGGAAAAAATACATGAGAGTTCATCTACCCAGTAGAACACAGATTACCTCTTGGTTGGCTGAAATGAGGAAACGTACGCAGACGATTTCATTGAGACGGAGATCATCGCTCAATTTCAAAGCCTGTGTTCAAACATGTAACATAGTTAAACTAAAAAACAAAGCATAGACATCATAGGAAGTCCACCTAATAATAGCAAGCAAGAACAATGTCACAGCAATATCTTCGGTTTTTCTTGAATGAGGCCAAAACAAAACCGGCATAGGGAGGCATATAACTTTGAAATGAGTGCAAAATGTCCAGGAAAAAATGTTGAAGAATAGTGAACCGATCGGTTAGGATTAAAACAACATACTAACACCTCAAAAGTATAAAGACAAGTAAGCATGGTGCAAATAAAAGGTAAGGCGGTTATTTAGACATGCTGGCATGCCCATCATTTAGCTGAAGAGATTCAACTGCAAGTGATCCAGGGTAGTACACCGATGCAAATGGAACTGTATTGGTCTCGCATTCACAAAATGCCCAAAAGCTTACCCACAGGGAAAACCAGAGAGTTCTGCTAAGGAATAGAAACATTGATAAATTTCCAACTGACGCAAAGAATATTCACCTCAAAACAGGTATCATGAATCGTGCTAAAGATTTTCCATGATTTTCACTACCCAAAGCCACAATACGGGTAAAAAGATAACTGACTGAACAGTATAACAACAAAACTTGACAGACAGCAGGGATGAGGATAACAAACTTCCAAGACCAACACATTCCTTTGATTAAAAAAAGACTATTAATCTGGTATACCATATAGGTAATGTATGTCAATGTGAAAGAATTTTAGTTAACAAAAAGTGGCATATGGAAAGTGCAATAGAGATGAAAACTCACTATCTGTACATCCTGATCGTCAAGTGAGATTGACCCAGCATCTGGCAGTCTCACTTCTTTCGACTGGACCTCAGCTCTGTCTGACGGTTTAGGGGGCTAAATATTTTGAGAGGAAAATTAGACATTTTCCTTGAAAACATTAGAAAATGTGTACATGTATATTCATGAATGATAGAATAAGTTTCTCAAAATGAGTAGAAAAGAAAGAGTATTTTAAAGGATAAAGAGACGTCTGAACAAGTTTATTTCTGCATTAGCGGCATTATTTATGTTAAGGCACACATTGTTATATTACACAATTTCACTTAGATTAAAAACATGAAAACAAGGAAGCCTACTATATCTGGTCTTAAATGTTTCATTTGTTACATTGTCACCATACACAGCAAAGTAACTCAGACCCCAATGGAACCCAAACAAAATCGAAAATCCAATTTCCGAACTTCTATGTGGGCAAGCAAAAACCATTCACACTCCACCTCTTCCTACACACTCAAGCATCATGAAGCACAAAATAACACAAAAGCTATAATTTTTATCAAAAACTGATTCTTTAACAATTCCCGAGACTCCCTGAAGCCTATCGAATATCAGCAAATGAACACAACAAGCCAAACTGTGAAAATTTTACCGGGTATGAAAGGAGAGATCTGAGGGAAGGAAGAGATTGGCGAATAGCATGGAGAAGTTCGATTCTTTGTGCCGCAGTTGGTGGAGTCTGCACCAGTAGCGTAGATTCGATCACCGATACAAGTTGTTTGGGTGAAACCATGCTTCTTTCCTGAGTAACAAACTACTGAGATTGGATTGAACGGACAAATGCCGCTGAAAATGGAAGAACCCTGTAAGAGATCCGTGTTGGATGGCGGGAAAGCCCGAGGGTTTTAGAGACTGGCGTTGATGGAGGATGCCACTCAAACATTACTTGCAATTAAAGGCTCAAATAATAACTACAATTACAGATATTAAAAAAAAACTCGACAATAAACCCACAGAAATATAATTACAAATTTGTTATAAATTTAAAGAAACATTAATAAACTAAATGAAATAATTATCTCGATAATAACCTTGATTACTCCTTAATTGCTTCAAATGAAGTCTTGATTATATGTTAATAGGAAATTATTATTTCTCTATAATTTCCTTGATTTAGAGAGAAGATAATTGAGAGAGAATTTGTATAAATTTGTGTGTATTTACAATGAAGATTACAAACTTATTTATAGGCAAATGAAATGATTAAAATAATATAAATTCTTAATCACTTCTCCTAAATTTGACAATTTTGTAGACACCCAAATTTGACAATTTGTAGACATCCAAATTTGACAAAATAATTTGATTTCATAATACTCCCCCTTTTGGATGTCCTTATTACGTGTTTTGATACTGCCTCGTTAAAAACCTTACTAGGAAAAACCCAGTGGGATAAAAACCATAGTAAGGGAAAAAGAGTGCAGTCACGTAAACTCCCCCTCAAGTTGGCACAACTGAATCTTCACATATTTCGTAGGTGGCGCATTTCTTTCATTTGAGCAACACATGCAGCATTATCTTCGTACAGTGTCACTGGCTTCTATCAGATGGTATGCCACTCATGACTTGTATATGGTCTGTTATGGATTTTAGCCATACACATTCACGGCTTGCCTCATGTAGTGCAATAATCTCGGCGTGATTTGATGAAGTTGCTACAAGAGTTTGTTTCTGTGATCGCCAAGAAATTGCAGTGCCTCCACGAGTAAATACATATCCAGTTTGAGATCGTGCCTTATGTGGATCAGATAGGTATCCAGCATCAGCAAACCCAACAATACTTTTATTGGCATCTTTTGAATATAAAAGTCCCAAATCTGTTGTTCCTCGTAGATAACGGAATACATGCTTAATTCCGTTCCAGTGCCTCTTTGTTGGACATGAGCTAAATTTTGCCAATAAATTTACTGCAAAAGATATATCAGGTCTAGTACAATTTGCAAGATACATAAGAGCACCAATAGCACTTAGATATGGTACTTCTGGACCAAGAATAACTTCGTTTTCTTCACATGGACGGAATGGATCCTTTTCAATGTTCAATGATCTAACAACCATTGGGGTACTTAAAGGATTTGCTTTATCCATATTAAAACGTTTAAGGACCTTTTCTGTATAATTTGACTGGTGAACAAATATTCCACCTTCTTTGTGCTCAATTTGTAAACCAAGACAATACTTGGTTTTTCCAAGGTCCTTCATTTCAAATTCTTCCTTTAAATACATCACAACATCTTGGATTTCTTTATTCGTACCAATGATGTTTAAATCATCAACATATACAGCAATAATTACGCATCCAGATGTTGTTTTCTAATGAAAACACAAGGGCATATTGGATTGTTTACTATATCCTTTTTCATCAAGTGCTCACTCAATCGATTATACCACATTCGACCGGATTGTTTCAACCCATATAATGATCTTTGTAATTTTACAGAATAACATTCTTTGGGTTTTGAACTTTGTGCTTCAGGCATCTTAAATCCTTCAGGGATTTTCATATATATATCACTATCAATAGTTCCATATAAGTAAGCCGTAACAACATCCATAAGACACATTTCAAAATTTTCAGACACCGCCAAACTAATTAAAAATCGAAACGTAATTGCATCCATAACCGGAGAATACGTTTCTTCGTAATCAATTCCAGGCCTTTGAGAAAAACCTTGTGCAACAAACCGAGCTTTATATCTCAATATTTCATTTTTCTCATTTCGTTTTCGAACGAAAACCCATTTGTATCCAACAGGTTTTACACCTTCAGGTGTAAGGACTATAGGTCCAAAAACATTTCTTGATTGCTCCTTAATTGCTTCAAATGAAGTCTTGATTATATGTTAATAGGAAATTATTATTTCTCTATAATTTCCTTGATTTAGAGAGAAGATAATTGGGAGAGAATTTGTATAAATTTGTGTGTTTTTACAATGAAGATTACAAGCCTATTTATAGGCAAATGAAATGATTAAAATAATATAAATTCTTAATCACTTCTCCTAAATTTGACAATTTTGTAGACACCCAAATTTGACAATTTGTAGACATCCAAATTTGACAAAATAATTTGATTTCATAATAAAATTATATTTTTTGGAAAATTAATAAAATATTGGAGGTGACTTTATTTGATCGACGACGAGAGCAGATAATATAAAACTAATAACATTGTTGAGAAGTATATGATCGTATCGATTAATTGATGAAGTTATGGTTTCAATCTATTAAACTATTATCAATTAAAACCTTGTTCTAATCTTCGGGATTTCACAGTTGTTATAGAACTACCCGAAAAAAATTGATATTATCTTTAATTTGTATTCTTTCTATTATTTCAATCTATACATCCAAATTTTAGTTCATTTACATTATTAAAACTTTCAGTCACAAATTTGGGTAGTAAGCTTAGTTTACAATATTAAAATGCATTTATGAGTTACATATAAAAATGCAAATATATACACATATGTTGGTGATGATGATTTTATTAATATGTATATAATATGTTATTAAATTATTAAATCGGATATGTAATATGACAAGTCTGCAATCCTGAATGCGCTCAAAACTGATTTCATTACTTATTTTTATACATTGATACATGTCTTAGATGGATTAATTTCCTTATTCAAAACCCAAAAAAAGACATTTCCTATTGTCAGCACTTATCATCACCACAGTGGCCTATCTCAATCTGCATGGCAGGTTTAACTTCCTGAGGTTTGTACCACACAGCACATATTAGATATATCACAAGATTTATCAACCCCAAAACAGCAAGAAGCCAGTAGAAGCAATCGAGTCGGCCCCGGTTTATATCATCTGCAAGCCATCCTTGGCCACCACTGGATCCTGTCACCTTTTTCACAACTGTAACCAAGAAACTGCTTACAAAGAAACCAAGTGAAAGAGTTGTCAAGAAGAGGCCAGTGCTCATTGTTTTCATTCCCTTGGGTGATCGTGTGATGAAGAAATCCAGCTGCCCTGTATATATAAAAGCCTCCCCAGCTCCCACTAGGAAAAACTGGGGAATCAGAAGGAATACACTTATAGGAAGATCAGAGGAGGATGGTCGGCCCGAGATGGCCTTTATGACTGACAGCCGCTTCTTCTCTGTAAGAGCTGCAGCCATCATTCCTATTGTGGAGAGAACTAATCCTATAGCAATCCTCTGTAGGCTGGAGAAACCTGCAACCAATGTGAAAACCTGTATTACCGTCTCATTTTATATCAACTTAAACTGACCATTTTTGGCACTGAATTTTCGAAACTGAAATGTGAGTGACTTGAGGCATCAATATCTATGTGATTTAACGGATTCCTTTAGAAGCTAAAAATTGATGTCCTTTAGCGCACATTTAGATAATGAAAATTAATGTAGTACTTTACTGAATTCTTGGCTGGTAAATTGTGAATTAGATTTTCAATAGACCTTGTAAACACAAAGAAAACTACTTATTTGGAAAATTCAGCTAGTATCAAGAAAACAGTACCTTGTTTCCCTTTCCATTTTCTCCAGAATGGCATGATAATTCTATCGTAAACGGCTAATGTCATCAAAATAGCAGCCACAAAGAAGACAGTGAGTGAGCCTGCTGGAATCTGGAAATGCCCTATTGATCGTTTCATGGTTGATGCTTGTTGAACCGAGAAGGTGATCATCTGTGCATAGGTTGTCCAAAATATGATAGTTGTGGCCCATACTGGCAGCAATCGCCCCATCATCTTCACTTCTTCCACTCTCGTCACTGAGCATAGCTTCCATGGATTAACAGGCATGGAACAGTTCCTTCCTTTGCTAAGATCTTCTTCTCTCACGATGGCTGCCTTGTCCAAAAACCTACACGACAAAAGCGGCCTCAACTCTATTAACGAGGTTACTTGTCGATAACTGTATATAGGCTCACGATTCGTGGGCATCTGTTTGACTAAGAATGAGCTTCATGCCGCATGTGTGCGTTTGTGTATGAAATGCCAATGCAGCAGACTCTAGGCTTCATTTCCAACAAAGAGTGTCAGAGCACAGGTATGGTAGATTAATTGTAGGCACTCTTGAGATAAATCACGTGACACGGACTGAGTTGTATGCGAAGGCTTGGTGTCACAGCGAGTACAAGTGCATGCATAACTCAAATGCAGGGGCACTTCAGGTGAGTGCAGTGGCTTGGATAAGGAAAGCAAAAGTATGAGGGCAAAAGAGTTGGAAAAAGTAAAACGTTGGGTATAATATATGTGGTACTCGTGGACTTGTTTGGCCTAATTGAGAATGTAGTTAAGAAAGTAAATTAATAACATGAGTGAGATATGCTACATTATCGGGAGCAGAATAATCAAAACGGTTACCTATCCCGTCAAACTACTCACCGGAACTGATCTGTGTGATGGATTCTTGAACCCTCCGGGGAATCCTCGTACAACATGTCGACTACATGAGGAACATTCATATGTCTTTTCCTTATTGCTGCAGCAACCACTTGAAGAATCTGAACGACTGGACTCCCCATGCTTCTCTTATACCTATATCTCTTAGTCCCAGAAAAGAACAGCAAGATTGCTACTGCCATTGAGATGGTACAAATCCCGTATGCCAAGCTTCGACCAACTTCATCCTGTATGTAGACTAGCACGGTGACTGCTGCCAAAGTGCCAATACTTATGAAGAAAAAGAATCTGTTGAAGAAATAGGCCATCTGGGATTTTTCCCTCTCATCTTTTTCATCGAATTGATCTGTCCCGAATCCAGACACGCTTGATTTGAGACCTCCAGTGCCCAGGGCTATGAGGTATAGGGCAAGATACAGAACTCCCATTTGGAATTCATTGGCTTGCTTACAATTCAGGGCATGATCCTTACAAGCTGGTGGTCTAAGTTGTGGCAGCCTAGTTGTTATTGCCAGCATTCCAGTTCCCTGAAATAGATCATTTCTACCATCATCCCATGTTGAAAATTTATTTAGATGTTAAATATACATTTTCAAGATGTCAAGATTCATTCAACTCCGCCTCGGTGTATAATAAGTTGTGCAGCTATAACACGACTGCCATAGTACTAGCCACTAGTATATATTTGTAGCTCACCAGCATCTGTATAATGGCAAAAATGGCAATTGTATTGTATCTTCCAAGAAATGAATCAGCAAGAAACCCTCCTAGCAAACACAAGAGAAAACACGTCCCCATGAAATCTGTGACGACGTTGGCGGAAGTAGAACTCGGCAGATGCATCGTCCCTCCCAAATATGTAACAAGATTCACTGCTATTCCCATTGTTGAAAGCCTCTCGCATATTTCTATAACTGAATTCAAATAAATACATGGACATCTTAATTAGAAAACATCAGTTTTAACTTCAAAATGCACATGTCTAATCTCTTTGTTTCAAGATAGAACATACATATATACAACATACATATATAAACACATATATATACACACACATATATATACACACACATATATATGAGGTTATGCAGAAGATATAGGGACAGCAATTTTTTCCATTCAGTTTGTTTTGAATAAAATATTAAATAAACGTCCAAAAGAGCTTCAGGAAAATGTTGCATTCCATGTTCCAATTTTTAAGTAGCAAACCTAGGATAAGTGCAGCAGGTATCCAGCCCCCAGTTTTGGACTTGTCAGCTGGAAATCCCTTGTAGTCCACTGCATCTGCATCACCCAAATACTGTTCTTTTCCCTCCTGCAACATTAAATCAAACTTGGGTTACTTAACATAATTAATGAAAAAAAACTAAGAAGAAAATAATCCATATGACTGTAAGAACGAACCATGTTGTTTAAATTCTCTTTAGCATGAAAAAAAGAGCTAGACTTGTGTATATGTTTCTCTTAACAATACTTGATTCAATGTCTTAGTTGTGACATTACGTTTTGAGTATGTATCTTATTTATAGGCAAAAGCTAGGGATTTGATATGACCCCGGCCAATACAATATTGAGACAGATATGATTTCTTGGTAGGGACTAGGCCTATCCCATTATAGGATCACATTTTCCGTCTAGGAGCTTATACAGATCTATAGTTCTATTTATTTTTATTCTTTTATGTTGATTTGGGATTTAGTGGGATGTATGATTGGAAAGAATTGGAATCTTGAACATGTGGTATTATACATTTTGATGGTTAACATTTAATGTGTCTTTGGGTTGCGAAGGATGGCTGGCAGATCACTGGGCACTGTGGAGAGTGGGGGGGTTCACAGAGGACAAATGGACAATCAATCCTCTTCTACTCTATTATATAGAAATTTAATGATGTAACCAATATTTTTAAAAAACTATGGCACGCTCGTTTTATTAAATTATTGTCAAACAATTAAAAACAAGCAGTGATCTTTCATATACATGATTAACTGACATAATCAAGATCATGTATTAAAGGTTGTCAAAACGTGAATCACGACGAAGTAAAGATTTATCGTGTGATTTCATAAATAGATAAAGAAATATTTTATGAATATATATATATATATATATAGTATTTTAGTTTTATAAATCATGACCTTACCAAGTATAAACGTTAGCTCCATATGAAGGTCGGAGAACCACGAGTACAGCAGGTGATGCACCAGCATCTCATGTGTAGGATTTTGCTAGTGATATAATTGGTACCCCACATGCAAAAGTTCACTCAAAACCTTTGTATTATTTTCATCGTCCTCTCTTTGGTTTCCAAGTGAAGAGGTAAAGGAAAACATATATCATATTTTTTGTATAATTAGACAAATATCTTGTTGCTGACCCCTTTTGGAACACGGGCCGACTGTATTTTTTTTATTTTTTTGGATATAAAAAAAAGATCGATCACTATGGAAGTAATTGTGTTGCATCTTCTAGTAAATTAAGGCTATCTCTATCTGGGAATCGAGATATTTTATGTGACGTCCGAACCCATGGGAATCACGAATTGGGGTAAATGAAAATTTTCGAATAAAAAGAAGGGCTGAAAGACAATTTGTTATAAGCTGTATTTCTTATAACTTTGAAAGAAACTGAAAACATGAAAACAAAGTCTAACAGACACTCAATTGCGCGCCAACTACTGGAAACATTTGCGAAAAAACAGACTTTAATATAAATTACAATTGCGATTTACAACAGCTGATATTCTATATAAATATACAACTGTTGCAACTGATCTAATACAGTACATTCTAAAACAAAACAACATCAGCTATGACACGGAAAACGTTGGCCTTAGACAAACACACACCACCCAGCAGCTGATTCAAGTTTCACCTTCTGTCCGCTCTCCAACTGTCGCACCTTCACCAAATTTTCACCTTCTGTTCGCCCTCCAGTTGTCGCACCTGCACCATTTTAAAAGCTAGTGAGCCTAGGGGCTCAGCAAGTAAAACGTGAGGAATAACAAGTTCAAATACGCAGGTGGACATATGATCAATACATAAGTTAAAGGAACATCAATGAACAATATCATTTTCTTTCGAAAACATTTCATAAACATTCTTTCTTTCTTTCATAAATTTGGAGACAGGGGATAATAGCCCAAATCTCAACATCAATATCATTTTCCTTAGATTTATGGCTCAGAAACTCTCCTTAGGTCCATGTTGCACCTGATGAAGTGACTACTGATATCAGCCTTAGCCTTTGGCTTCTTTGCGTTAGGGCAATCGACATATAGACGACTGCTCACCCTTCTCTTTATGGGAGGGCAACTGATAGCTGCTCACCTCACCCATTATGACCGTATGTTGTCTTTGCCATAAATCTTAAAATAAGCTTTTGTTCCTTTAAACTTTACTTCTTAAAATCATCGGGTTCCTTCATTTAAAACTCTTGCTTCCGCTTTTAAAATTTTACTGAGTATCGAATTCAGCTTTTGGAAACATAAATTTGAAATGAAACCAGTCGCAAGAGAAATCAGTCGCAATGAATAGGAACCAGCTGAAATGAATAGTAACCAGCTGAAATGAATAGTAACCAGTCGCAAGATAGAAACCGGCTGAAATGAATAGTAACTATCTGTTGGCAGCTACAACTTAAGGAAACGACGTTGTTAATTTGAACCAGTCGTAACAATAATCGCTAACAACGTGACTTGGGAATAAGTGTAAAACGATGTCGTTACTTTAAGAAGCTGACGTAAGAAAGTCTGATAATAAGAATAAACAGACGTAAGAATATCTGTTATCAGACATGACCACGAATAAATGAAACGATGTCGTTAACGCATCAACCAGCCGCAAGGAAAAGCGCTAACATACATGAAACCAGACGCAAGGAAAATACCAGTCGTAATGAATAGTGCAACTGCTGATTTTACGAAAACAACGCAGCTGCTGAAATTTGACTTGATATTTGTAATATCAAAACAACAACTATGCCATCAGCTGTTGCCTATCAAACCAGACTTTATACTGATTCAACTAGCATCTACCGATTACATAGCTATCAAATTCTGATATTACAACTAATGAAAGGAAGAACATTCATAAACATTATTGGATTAAACTCGAATCTTGAGTACTTTAAAACATCATAAACTTTCTGGAAAACATTTGGAAGCATCAAAACATCATTTGAACCCATATTTCTTTCCTTCTTTCATGCATAAATCATTTTAAACATGAACTTTAAACATACAGTAACATATAGGCAAGAAGACTCAGAAAACATCAATATATTCTTGAAATGGTGAGTCAAGAATCAGCTTTCACTTGCCTTAAACGAAGCTTTGCAACAGCAACCGATTTCTGCAGAAATCTTCTCCTTTAAGCAACGCACGAACTTCTCTTGTCAAATACTTTGAAGAATACTAAAGATTTTCTTTGCAAATGATTAAGATCTTGCTTTCAAAATAGGTATTTATATGAAAGGGATTAGTGGCATGCTACTTGTGAAATTAAGCATGACACACTTATAAAATTTAGTAAAATTCCCTTCCTCTCATTTTAATTTGTAAAACATCAAACCTTTTTCAAAAGAAATCATTTGTCCTCCTTAAATATATTTTCAATCCCTACAAACTGTTCGTGCATCACCCTTGGAGTCATCCACCGAAATCAGCTGCGTTACATCTATTTTTCTGAAATCATTGAAATCAGACAATGCATAACATTTTCAACATGTCATTTTAAATCTATAAAATGAACAAAATGCATAATGTGGTCCTATGGATTTTTGGGACGTTACATTTTATTTTTTTCATAAGGCACTATTATATAGTCATTTTACAAATTTTATAAAAGCATTAGTTTTTACGGATAAAACTCTCATGTTCTAGCTATAAATGTTGCAATGTCAGTAGTTGTTTTTATCAAAATATCGTGGTAATTTGTGTAGTCGGATTTCAGTATTGGTATGTTATTTTTATTTTTTGACAATCTAGTCTTTTTCTGACATGGTATTAATATATATAGCACTTGCACGATGTTGAATAAAACTGACATGTATAGTATCATACCAGTAATCGTATTGAAAATTTGATTAATCACCAAAATTCCGAATATGCATAATTAAAACTGAGGTTTAATATTATAATAATCAAAATCACAAATAATCATAACTGAGGTTTTCACTCAGAAGCACTAGTATAAATGAATACTTTGAACGAAAAAGAATTGGTTTATCCTTCGTAATTTTCAATATATCATATTATTGTCGCTGTCATTGTTATGGTTGCTTTTAATAATTATTCTATGAAGCAACGAACCAATTTGACCAAACGCGAAAACATTATTGTTTCAAGAAACATTTTTTGGAGATGCGTGTTAATTAATATCATATCTATTTTGTGCTGCGTGGGCCTGAAATTTAGAGCACTTGTGATATAGATTAGAGGCGTTGCGCTCTAAGCTACGGCATGCCACATTTAGCCAGTCAAATCATGGTGGATTTGTTTAACTTGGAATCTATTTGGATATGGAAGTTTCTAGCACAGAAGGTACCTGAAAAGGGGCTGGAAAAAAGGGTTAAAAAGCTTGAACAACATAGCATCTCTAGTTTGAGATGTTGGTGTCACTGCCCAAAGATTCGTTACAATTTTGATGCCTTCCATGATCACCTCAGGACCCGAGAACCGAACAGCTCACCAAAGACCCCAACACACACCAACAGCTCGGGAGTCACCCGAGGACCAAGCGATACGCTACATTCGACCCACGCTACTGAGCTCGGGCTGTTTCCAGAGGACGCTCTATCAAGAGCAGGTGTTGCCAGAGGCCTCACTATCCGTTCGGAGATATTTCCCGAGGGCCATGTCTCGACGTGATGAAGAGTCCATCCTGGATACGTCTTTCCTTGTGCAGAAGAATCCCGCGAGGATACGGCTTTCCTTATTTGAAGAATCTTGGGTCGATACACATTTTCTTATTTAGCGAGAGGATCCCGAGGATCACGGAGAATATTCGTCGGGATATTCTCCTTTCCACCGCCTATCCCCTCTATAAATACCAGGTTTGATCCCTCATTATACACACACTCATTCTTGCACACTTTTGTACTCAGTATATATTTTCTCTCGCTTTTGCTCTCGCACTTTGCCTGACTTAAGCATCGGAGAAGCTTCGTCGGACACACTTCCGACGCCCTCTGACCGGTTATTTGTGGTTGCAGACATCAAGGAGAAGCACAAGCCAGTCCCCTGTCGCCCGACGTTCCCGAGCTTCTCGACGTGATGGTGTTTGAATTTGGCTACATCAAATTTCTTCCATTTTTTTTATGATTTGGTGGATGTAGATGAAGCTTGCAACTTGTGGTCTCGACGAGGCCAAGGTCAAACCTTTAAAACAAAGTTGACATCAATTAATGGTCAGTTTTCACCCTTTTTGGCTGGCTGAATGGAGGGCTAAGTAACATGAAGATCGGGCTATCTATAATTCATATTGAAACCGAAAGTGCATGGATATGTGGGGTTATATCAATCCAACGCCCATTACAGATAGTGTGGATATCTGAAAATAATTCTATTGGGGTTTGACCCCCGATTTCAATTATTGGAACCCACAGACACACACACAAACGTTGTACTAATTATTGCCTTCATCTCTATCCCGTCGTCTCCGGATTAATTGGTGTCCATATTTTAATCCCCCAAAACATAATGCATTGACAGAATAGCAAATCGTGCCGTGCCTTGCACATTTTTGTTGAAAACCAAGAGATTATATCAAACAAGGGACAAAGAAATTCCTCTTTGCCTGTAATAATTATACTCTTGCATGTCTCTATAAACTATTAACACTCTACCATTAATTTGAGATTTTATATAAAAACAAATACGTAATATTATTAGTTATAAATTTTTTATTTTAATTGTGGAATTTTTACTTTGACTTTGAATTGAATTATGCTGGATTTTTTCCATGTAATTGTCACCATGTCTAAGAAATTTTAAATTGGTAATAAATAAAAATTGTAGAACTTATATAGGTATTTCATATTTTTATGAAGAATGGATTTAATATAGCACAATCGATATCACCGTTAAAATCATGGACTTAAATTTAAATTGATATTATATACAAGCTTTGGTTGGAGTTGGATGATTCATCGCATTAGACCAGCGAGGTGGACTGTAAAAATAATTTTATTTGTTTGTGCTGTTAAATTTGGTCAATGTGATTAAGCAGATAATATATATAGATATGCTCTAATGATATTAATCATCTGATCTAGTATAGAGACAATCTCTTGAAAGGACACGAGGATTGTTATAATTACTCTCAACACGAGATATCATCACAATTTGAAATCTTAAGATTAGATAGCTATAAGTCATCGACCGATATTGATTAGAAAAATAATGTAGTTATCTTGAAATATTAAAAACTAATCTAAGTGGCTTCGCCTTAATTAATATACGTGTACAAAACAATTATTACAAGATAAAATATCATGGCCAGTCATTAATCACTAACCAAGACCGGCGTAGAGTCAAATAGTGGGTCTCAAGGGTTAAATTCAACCTAGATTTTTTAGTCACCGTTCCATTCATAAACGCTATAATATATAGTTGATATCATAGACATCTTGTGTGAGCATCTGTATAGTGCCAGTATATATTTTGGCATACTCATTGTCTTCCATGTTCTACGAAATAATCGCATGCCTCAAATAACTTTTCCATTTTAAGTGGCAATGTATCTAATAATGCGATTATTGATTTTGAATTGAATTTTTTTATTTATGATCTAGACTTGATTTGGTGTCGAAGCCCTACATTCTTCAGGTTTATTAACGACTTGATTTATCGTCCATGCCAGTACTAGCTGGATGAATAGTTTAATATTTGAAAATTGCAAATAGATATTTTTTTTATTTGTCTTGTCAACATGCAATTTTAGTACAAAAGTTCTTGCATAGGTAGATAGATTTGATAAACTGATACTATAATTTATGTTGTTTATTGTTGACTTATTAAATATCTATACCTACTATGATTTATTATATTTCAGTATCTAATTTCTAGGGCCTGTTATTTATTTATGACATTTAGAACTTCATTTATTTTAGTCATACGAATGGAATTCGAAACCACTAATATTTTAGTTCGTGTATTAGGGTTACAAAAAATGGTTTTGGTTCCTGGATATTTCGAGTTGACCTGATATACATTTGATTTAAACCCAAAGTTATCAAGAAGGAGCCACAATCGAATATGTTCGAATTTTTTTCCAACTCATCCGAATCAATAAACTTTGGTTTATAGGTTGTATAAATATCTTAATAGTAATCGGATCTGATGAAATATATACATCTCAAGCTTTCGATATTTGTTATTTCTCATATTTAATGCTGATGTAGCTAAATTATCTCAGTCAGTCAGCTACCACCATCTCGAGAGCTTGGGACGTCGATCGTCGAAATTGATAGCGATTGGAGAGCGGCTCCTCACGATGTCTGCAACCACAAATCACAAGTCAGTCCGACGAAATCCCTCCGATGCTTAAGTCAGGCGGGATGCGAGAGAAAAGAGAGCAAGAGACAATATATGTTGGGAGCAAAGAATGCGAGAATGTGTGAATGTCTGTGCAAAGGAGCGTACCTGGTATTATAGAGGGACTAGGCGGTGTAGATGAGAATATCCTGGCGATTATTCGTCTAAATCGGGTATCTCGGGTGAGATACTCTCCGTAATCTTCGACGCAAGATCTTCTCCGTGATTCTCGATTCTATCGTTCAATTAGGGAAAGACGTATCCTGGTTGGATTCTAAAAGACGTGATACTATGCTAAGAAAACATTCCCGAACTAAACATATATCCTCGGGTGACCTCCCGATTAACGACATAGGTCGGGGTTTATAACATGTTGATGCAACAATTCGAGGCCCAATATGGTAACGTTGAACATCAAATGCTTAAATTGCATATGAATATTTCTTGAACTCAGAGCTTGGTTCTTAGTTGAACCCAAGTCTAAAATTTTAAACTACTGAGTCATGTTCGGCTGCTGTTAAATTCATTAGAGTCAATTTTTTTGGAATCTGTCAACTTCGGGATGACGCGTCGTTTGATGAAAGTACCCACGTGGATGATGGCAGCAGAGCAGCCCCACAACACGTAAGAAAATATAAATTTGTGTAAGAAAATATATAACAAATTGTCAGCGATCGTCAGTTTAACGTTTAATCAGTAAAAAGCCCAAATCAAATTTCCGAAAATTCATTCGAGAAGAGCGCATATGGCTGAAGTCTCCGCTCCCACAGAATCAGAAAAGGACTTCAGCACAGTCCAGGAACTGGTTCAAAGTGGGGGTGACAGTAATGAAGAGGTGCCCCACAAGTATATTTGGCAAGATACTAACTACGGCCCCATAGATGTAGCTGCTACTTCGAGTGGTGAAATCCCAGCTATTGATTTGAGCCGTTTGATTTCATCAGCAGCAGCCATGGATGCAGAACTTAAGAAGCTTCGTTCTGCTCTTACTACATGGGGATGCTTTCAGGTTTCAACTTCTTATTTGTTTATAATATATAGTTGGTCTCTGTAGATTCTTAACTTGATTGATCCGTTTTGGCTGACTTGAAAGTTTGGATCTTTTGAAAAAGAAAAGGTCAAGATAGTTGACAAGGGTGCTTCTTGTGGTTAAAAGTTCCACGTGAAATATAAAACAGTTCAAACAGAGATTATATTGCTGGTTTCTGCATAGGATAGAATAGCAGGGTAATTTTCTTTCTCGATTACTAAGAAAGGATGAAAAACTGTGCCTATATTTGAGGTTCCACGTAAGGATCATGGCTCGGAAGTGTTTAAATTAGTAGATATAATTCAAATTTTGAATATCAGCTGATAAACCATGGGATTGAAAATTCCTTCCTGGATGAACTGCGAAGAGTCTCGAGAAAATTTTTCCACCTTCCCAAAATGGAGAAACAAAAATATGTTAGACCAGTGGATGGCATTGAAGGCTACGGCAGTGATATGGTTCTTTTCGAAAATCAATCCATTGATTGGAACGATAGGCTTTATCTTTTGGTTAGTCCGAAAGATCAGCAAAAGCTCGAATATTGGCCTGAGAATCCAGAAATTTTCAGGTAACATCAGCCATTTCCGCTTTAAGAAGTCTGGTTATTTTTAGGACAGCATAAGTTCATTTGATAACTTTAGGGATTTCTTAATTCTTCAGGAAGATGTTAGATGAGTTTACAGGTAGTTTAAGACAAATACAAGAACTGATACTAAAGGCTATAGCAATATCATTAAGCTTACCAGAAAATTGCATTTTGAACCAATTTGGGGAGCGTCCCACCATGTATGCAAGATTCAACTACTATCCTCCATGTTCGAGGCCAGACGTTGTTCTTGGGCTCAAACCACATGCAGATGGCTCGGGCATAACTATCCTACTGCAAGATGAAGAAGTTGAGGGCCTTCAAATGCTTAAAGATGATCAGTGGTTTCGTGTTCCCATTATGCCTCATGCACTTCTTGTCAATGTTGGGGATCAAGTTGAGGTAAATCTTAGGCTCATCTTTCGTTGGATTTCAAGATCGAGTTTCATGTCATGTTGTGTGTAAGATAGGAGAGGCTTTGATCTTTCAAAACCTTAGAGTTAGATGTGGTAAAACAGGGGACAAATATTTTCATTTATAGTGGGCGAGGTAAACGTTTCTAAAGAATATGTTTCAATTATCATAATACTTAAGTTTCTGATTTAAGTCGACTTAGGTTCAAAAAAACGTTTTTTATTTTGAATCCTTGTTATTTTGGCAACTAGTTGATTTGCGATTTTCGCTAGTAGCCCTCCAAAGTCTTTGAAATGTTAACCATGCTCAGGGCAAGTATCTATTTACAGCAGTTCCATAATGCCACACATTGGACTTATCCTCTCTGAAATTAAGTTGATGGATTTACAGCAGTTCTATTTACAGCATAAGTCACTAAGAAGGGTTGATAAAGTTAGACATGGACTTATCCTCCCAGTATTCATTAACCATTTTTCCGCAAAGTTATTAAAGATTTGAACTTGTTATTAGTAGGAGTTAATAACCTGGTCCATGGACTCGCGCATGATAGACTATGTACATCTGTTGGTTTTCGTAACTCTAGGTTGTTTTATGATCTCATCTGATCGCTCTTTCATCCACGCAGATAATGAGCAATGGCCTCATCAAAAGCCCGATGCATCGAGCAGTTACAAACTCTGCGAAGGAGAGAAATACTATAGCTATGTTCTGTTCTCCAGATCCTGAATTAGAGATTGGACCAGTGAATGAGCTAGTTGGTGATACAGGGTCGATATTATACAAGAAGGTTAGAAACTACCCGGAGACTTATTTCAAATACTACCAGCAGGGGAAAAGGCCAATTGAAGCTCTTAGAATATAGTTCTTTGCTATGTGATGGCTCAAGAATTTGGTTGAGAGGTGTCGATTTTATTTTGTTTCGAGTTAATAAACTTGGCGAGCATTTCTTGTTTACGTGCAAATTAACTTTAGTACTATGATAGATTGAAATCTTATGTACTTTCAACGTTAAATAAATAAACTTTTTATTCACCCCGAGATTACAATCATATGTTATGAAGACCTGTGATAAATATATCACAGGAGAATACAGTCCACGACAAATAAAATTTGAAACATCATCAGAATATGGCACCAAATAAATGAAAAGAAAAACATTAAGAGTGCAAAATAAGTAAGTAGGAACAAAACGACTCTTCAGTATAGCAATCTCAAATCTTGTTCCCAACCACTGCGACAAAGGAAAGCACCAGAGACACGAGTACAGGCACCGCCACAGGAGAAGAGGTTATCCCACTGGAGGGTGCTGGCGCACTTGGCGTCTTCAGCATCGTCGGGGAAGGTGCCGGTGAAGACGCCGGAGCCGAGTGGCTGTGATCGTGTCCGTCATGCGCCGCCACGATTTGCACTAGAACTATCATGCAAGCTAGCAAAACAATTGATTTAAATGCCATACTTCTTGTTGAGGGGAAGAAAGAGACACACAAGAGGCTGCTTAATATTTGAGGCTTAGAAAGTCTATGTTAAAGCTTGTGGTGATGGCTATTTATATGCAATTTCAGCTGCAGTCTTTGCTTCATGATTTGGTTGAAATTGTACTGTCCAACATAAAATTTGTACTGCCACTAGTCTGATTTTAATTAAAATTTATGAACTATTGCCAACTTTCAAAACCTGGCAAAAATAACTTAATACCTTACAACTTGCAAGCTACCATCGGCCATTGACTCTCCTTTCAATAAGGACTAATTAAACTCCCTTTCCGCGTAAAATATCAAAGGAAAAGTTTATCAAAAAACAATCAGTTTGCCTTAAAGAAACATTAATTTTAGGGAAGACGTAGGAATAAACTCTACACGTCTGAGCCCACATGTGGAATTAAATGTTCACTCTTAAATATACCCTTGAAAAGACTCAACATGAAATTTACACATCAATTACCTTGATAAATGTCCTTATAGATGTCCTAGTTAATTTTTGGGATGTTTTTTCCAGAATTTTCGCATTTTTTTATTGTACTTCTCTCATTTTTCATTCCATCTCGATTTCAATTTCAATATGAGTCCTGAAAATTTTGTGTTTAGTATCTTGATACCCATTTTCACCATTTTATTTATTGAGATCGATAAAATAAAATTTAAAAATTAAGTTCATATTTTTTAGTTGACAAATCTAAAAAGTCAACGATTCCTCATCTCTCTGCGTGGAACATGCTGTTTCATTGGCTCATTTTATTTAATTAACTTTGACAAATGTTCATGGGAAGCAAATATTCCTTAGTAAATTGCTCAACAGTTGTTTTTCAACACATTTCCTCGTGAAAAATCATGGATCCATCATATTTATTATATTTTTGACAATCATTTGTCTACTTGTGTATATAATGAAAAAAAATTGCACCAAATACACAACAAATATGTGGACATGGTTATTTTCAATATCACAATAAGTGAATGAATAACAAATTAACAATATGAGAGTCAACCCGTTGAAGATTGATCGTGGTTGCAATTTTCAAATACAGCGGCGTCCGGACAAATAAAAATAATTTAAACGTAAATAAATAAATAATAATAATAATAATAGTAACAACATAGAATTAATATTTTCAGGGGGAAGGAATTTAAATGAATGCAAATACTTGTTTTCTAAACAAGTATGCACTAATTCTCAAAATATCTCGACTCCAAATGAATGATTTTAGTCCTAAAGGGTCACCAACATATTATCGGGAGTTCGTGGAATTTAATGGAGTCGTAGATGATAGATCAGTTGCTAAAGCTAATGGAAAAAGTTGAAGCAACTCATATACTTGGTGAAAGAATAGTAAAACTATGTCCCAACTCTTCACAAGATTTGGCCATTTGATGATAGAGAATTTCTCCTCAGATCTAAGATCAATTAGAAATCAGCAAAGCAGATTACACTTTAGGAAATTACAAAAAGTCGGAACAGGAAATCTAGAGGTATCTCATATCTCTTGACTTCAGAAAATCTTGAAGAGCAAACCACCATGTGTAGCAAAGAAGGGGGCGAAAACCAGCGATTCTACAGCCATAAGCTTGATAAGAATATTCAAAGACGGTCCAGACGTGTCCTTCAGAGGATCGCCGATCGTATCCCCGATTACTGCAGCCTTGTGTGGGTCAGATCCTTTAGGACCAAGACTTCGAGCATGATCCGAAGCACCGGCCTATAGTCATGGGACCATCGAAAAGTTTTTAGTAAATGAAGTGCAGATTCAACTGCCATGCAATCAAAATTTAGAACAGATCTTTACCTCGATGTATTTCTTGGCGTTATCCCAAGCACCACCGGTGTTGGAGGCAGAGATAGCGATCTGCATGACACGAAAAGAGTTCCCAGTTTAAATCGAAGCTTCAAAAAGAAAAAATACTAGTCAGAATTACCATGGAGCAATCACTTTCGAAACTATTTTCAATTTGAGGGCGTTTCTCCTTGGCCTGCCTCGCAGGAAAGTAGTACTGACAGATTTTGTGAAACCTAATAAGATATCTAGAGTGAGCTACACTGCTACGAATATACAACTTCTCTAGTAATTTAATTAGAAATCAAACAATTTTCTCTGCTCGGCAGTAGATTTTCCCTACTTCTATTTGGGAATGCTTTCTAGGTAAAATGGTGTCTTCGTCCTTTGTTTTCCTTTACATTTTATTCCCTTTCCTTCCAAATAGCTACGGAATTAATCTCTAGTAAGAAATGTTAAGAAAATAAAGAACCCCTTGGTAATCTCAATAAGATGAAGACCGTTCTAGTTAAATTACCTGAACACCAGAGACTAGAGATCCAGCAAGAACACCTGAAAGTGTCTCCACACCAAAGAAAATACCCACGATAAGTGGTGTGAGCATGACGAGAGCACCAGGAGGGATCATTTCCTTGATAGACGCGTCGGTGGATATCTTAACACAAGTTGCATAGTCGGGCTTCGTAGTGCCTTCCATAAGCCCAGGAATAGTATTAAATTGTCGACGCACTTCTTCAACCATCTTCAGAGCAGCACTGCCGACACTTTTCATTGTCATTGCCGAGAACCAGTAAGGAAGCATAGCACCAACTATTAATCCGATGAAAACTTTTGGTGTCAAAACATCTACAGTTGAGATGGAAGCACGGCTCACAAATGCACCAAAAAGCGCAAGAGACACAAGAGCAGCGGACCCAATTGCAAATCCCTGAAATAAGGAGTAAGGATCAGTATAGAAAATAGTGGTGTCAAGATTGTCGACAAATGAATTAAGTACCTTCCCGATAGCTGCAGTTGTGTTGCCTGCAGCATCAAGGGCATCAGTTCTTTCTCGAATTCTATGACTCATGCCAGCCATCTCAGCAATACCACCAGCATTGTCGCTGATGGGGCCATATGCGTCAATAGCCAGACCAGTGGCTATGGTGCTAAGCATTCCAAGTGCCGCCACTGCAACGCCGTACATTGCAGCAAATGTAAAACTGACAAAAATGCTGACAGCTATGGCGAAAATTGGAATAATAACTGATTTGTATCCCAATGCAAGGCCAAAAATGACGTTGGTGGCTGCTCCAGTACGGCAAGAATCAGCAACATCTTGCACGGGACTGAAAACAACGGAGATATGACTTAATCCATTTACTTTATAATCACTTTACACAAGATAACTGTTCGGATATATACCTATAAGCATTGCTTGTATAGTACTCTGTTATAAATCCAATTATCAGACCAGCCCATAAACCAACAGCAACACACAAGAACAATTGCCTGCAACATTAAGATAGTGCTGTTTAACGACTGTATAATAAATGTATAAACATTTTTAATAAAATTTTTAAAGAGGGAGAGAGCCATTCACACTTATTAAAATATTCACTACGTGAAAAAAAACAAGCTCCCATATTTAAAAGGGTACTTATGAGATAGGACGATATGCTTTATATGAATGGAAGCGAAATTAGATGTAAATTAATGTATATAACGAAACCAAACCCATTGAGAAATTTGGGGCCACAATGGACTCACCAACTTTTGACATCTTTCTGGGTTCCAAAATTAAATATCGTGAAGGAGGACGGAAGAGCAAGGAAACTGACAATAGCAATTCCAACTGTCATGATTACTGTGGAGATAATAAGTTGCTTCTTCAATGCTGGCTCGATTTCTTTGACAGCCTTGACTTCAAAGAAGTCAGTTGCAAACAAGGTAGTCAACAAACAAACAAGAATTCCAACGGAGCTGATCAAAAGTGGAAATAACATTGCAGTAAAGTCATGATTGATCCCAAAAGATGAGATTGAAGCAACTACAAGGGCCGCACAGGAGGATTCTGCGTAGGAACCGAATAGATCAGAACCCATACCAGCAATATCCCCTACATTGTCTCCAACATTATCTGCGATGACCTGCAAAATTCATCATATACAAGTTGACACTTTAGAACAAAAAATTCCAATAAACTATTATCAGCTATTATAACTGTAGCCATACAGCAGGATTCCTAGGGTCATCCTCTGGAATGTTCCTTTCTACTTTTCCCACGAGATCGGCCCCTACGTCGGCAGCTTTCGTGTAGATACCTCCACCAACTCTGCCAAAGAGAGCCATGGAAGATCCCCCAAGTCCATAACCAGTTATTGCCTCAAACAGTCCTTCCCAGTCATCACCATAGTATAGCTTGAAAAGGTTGATGGCAATATACAAAACCAAAAGGCCATTTGCCGCAAGGAGGAAACCCATGACTGCACCAGACCTGAATGCAATAATGAAGGCCTTTCCTACACCCTTCCTCGCCTCCAATGTAGTCCGGGCATTGGCATAGGTGGCAATTTTCATTCCAAGAAATCCAGAAACCAAAGATGTGAGGCCACCAAGAAGAAATGATATGGTACTAAAGACAGCTGTGGCTAAAGCTGGCTTGCACAATTTGGTGCTGTCAAACGTACATGATTGGCTCTTCGTACTGAATCCTTCCACAGAACCGAGGAAAAGGAAGACCAATATGGCAAAAGCAACCATGAAGATGCCAACATACTTGTACTCGGTAAACAAAAATGATGTTGCACCTGTGATATCACAATTACATTATAAGAATCAGGCAACACGATTTAATAATAGAGACATCATTTAGCCTTACAAATCTTTCGAGATCATTTCTACCAAATGGAATAACAGCAATAATTTCTGCCACATCGAGTAACAGCTATAATTTTAATGAAAGCAATGTCTAGATGCTTTTCACTGAATAATTCATGATATGATTTCCTTTTCATGCCGGAAAGAAGTAAGCTGCAGAATGTTACTAACCAACATGGTAGACCTTTCAGACAAAACAAGCGCAGAATACAAACAGTCGAGACAAAACCTACGAAAAATGAAAACTGGAAAATACAGCTTAGGGCTACAAAAGCAACTTTATGCCAGCATAGAACTAAACTTAAAGTCACGTAGAGAAATTATACGCTGTATTTTTATTAGATAACGTCACTGGAAACAATTATAAATATATCTAATTTGAACAGGGTTAAAGCTTTGATATTGGGAAGTTGATACCGACACTTGTTATCCACTATCAAACAATGAAAAAAAGGACAGCAACTATTAATAATGAGAACCAACATCCAAGGCACGGCACGTGTAAATGAAGAAAGCATCCTAATACAGAGTGGCTATGATTAAGTTTGATGAGACATGATCATGGATCCTTTTACAAGATCCACATCATAGGGAGGCAGGCAAATCAGTTTCTTTATCAGCTAGCAAGACCTGGGCTAGGAAACTGATCTCGACTTTCACGTGGACTGAGATATTAAGGGAAACTTTAAAATCACAAAATACATGTAGAATAGCACACTTTTAACTTTTCCACCATGAGAAAGAAACAAGAAGAGAATCAAAAGAAAAAAGAGGCGAAACATTTGTAGGGAAATAACTCATGTAAGCCTACAGATTTCAAAAAGGAATTCGAGGACGCTGAAGGCAAAGGCAATCGCAAACGCTGTTAACATAAAAGATCTGAGTTTGAACCCAGATTACCCATGTAGAATCATAAAAAAAATGTATACTTTCTGCGATAGCGCTTAATTAGACAACAGTGTTGAATAGCGCGACGCAAACATAACAAAACAAGCAATATATTTTGAGGCCACAAAAAGATACATACAAATTACTACATAGTTTAAGTGTTTAACCAATTGAAAATAGCAGGTATGATGAAGCAGCCATAACCAAACTGCCAAAAACAAAATCTCCCTATCCATCATAGAAACCAAGCAAAACCCATGTACTCAACCACAGTATCAATCAGTCCGAACGCTCATTCTCCCGCTTAAGAAAATCTCCCAGGCTCAGGACTATCAACAAGCACAAAAAATGTACAGATATTATAAAAACAAAATAAACCTTCAGAGATGGCTGCTTGGATTTCGGCGCATTTCCGAACAACAGAATGCTCATTGGCGCCTTCTTCCTCCTCTATTAGAGCTTCGTTAAACCCATTTTTGCCGTCAGATGAGCTAGATTTGTCGGCTGAAAGCTTTACCTTGGAAACCAGCAGCCATTGGAAGAGGGCGAAGCCGATGCCCACCAGTGCGCAGAGGGGGATGATGATCTCGGTGCCGACAGCCGGAAGCAGAGTCGTCCCGCCCATCTCTTCTTTGGGTGCAGAGGGATTTGCGTGGGAAGAGATATGGGGGAGAGAAACGGGGGAAATGTGTGTTTGGCTGTGGAGGCAGAGCTTGAATTTATGCGGTGAAGGGTGTGGAGAAATCCTGGATTTTTGTTCCAAAAAAATGGATTACATAAAGGTATTTGTTTTATTTATTTACTTATGTTCGACCAAAGATTCTTTTTTGTTCCCCTAAATTTCCAAAAAAGTATATTATCGGAAAAAACAGAGAAATATAAAGGATCTAAATAAATAAATGGGGATACTACAATTTCTTATTATAAATTAAGAAATATATATATACGGAATGAATTATTATGATCTTATTTAAAATCACGCATGTTAACAATTATAATCATTTGAGTAAATTAACTCAATTGTCCACTGATATCTAATTCACCGTCTCGTGTGAAAGTTGGTAAGAATATTGAATTTTCGTGACATAAATTCAACGTAAGTGTTTCAGACTATGATCAGAAAATTTCATCTGAAAAGCAATTTATTATGCATAGTAATTTACTTTATTAACTTTTCTACATTACTTTATTTAATGTTTGGGAAAATTCTAACAGGAGTTAGGTGCACCAGATCTGCTCAATGAGACATGGTTGACAGAGACTCAAATAGAGCAAATGATGTACGGACAATCGTAGATAAACATTGAAATTCCACGTAAATTTTGAGGAGCCTGAAATTGTTTTTTTAGATAATATTTTGTTAACGTTTTTGTCTATAATTCATGGCCTATTGAAATTCATATATTTATAAATTAAGATTGAATTCAAGCATATGAAGTTCTTATAGACAACACAGACAAATTTTAAATGTGGTATGTAGAGTAGTATTTCCGTTTTCAGATTTAGTAATTATAAAGTTTCCATTTTTTTATGGAAAAAGTAAAAATATAGATATCCGGAATTTTACTAATTAATTCCTATCAAAATTAACAATAAAACCATATAAACATATGGCAAGTGCACCGGTTTGTATAAAATCTTTTGTTGGATGAGGATCCACGTTGGATGAGGATCTAACGGATAAGCCCACGACTGACTAATAATCTAGCTGCCACAAATTAAACTGTACTAATAATAAACATAAAGAGGTATAAATTTCATGATTAGATGACTAAGCTATTTGTAAGATGCTGATAATTAACTACTATTTAATTTATGTTGTTAATTATGTTACTGATTATAAACATATTACACTTTATGTCGAAATTGTCTTTATAAAAATATAACCAAATTATATACTTTATATTAACATTAATGTGGAGCCCTAGTCCCTAATAAAGCGCTAAAGCGATTAAAGCAACTTTCCATCTAATAGTCATACATAATTATGGTTCGTCACGTTTTATGCACAAATGTTAAAATACTTTCGCCCAACTATTCTCGCCTTAGTCGGCCTGAGTCGGTGTTTTTGTGAGACCGTCTTTCGATCAATCTATATAGTATACTGCTCTCGGGGATGTTTATATTGCTATTTATGGATATGTGTTTATATTGCTATTTGGGTGTTGAGGGTTTCGAGGCGTCGATGGTTTCGGGGGGTTCGGGGGTTCTGGGTTTTAAGGGTTGGAGGAGGATATTGTAATTTTTTACAAAACTAGTTTTGTTCATGATCAGAGCAGATTTGAAGAAAGGTCGTATCAAACCTATATTTATGATTAAATTAATAATTTTATCAGGAATTGTGTCAAGTTCACATGGAGAATGATATGACAATGTCCGTTTTTCATTAAAAGTCGACTTTAACATTAAAGTAATATTTTTTTTATGATTCGGGTCAATTCACAAAATTAAACCATGAAATGTATAACACGAGTCTTGCATTCTCTCATTTTCTAGATTTTTAAGAATTTTATATTTTACCGATTTAGCCTATTTGTGTTTTTTATTACACTGGATCGCGGATATAAGATCAATTTTGTATTATTTTTTTTTCGTTTTAATGTCTGGCAAAATTTAAGATCATAAAAGAAAACCAAAACGAGTGTGTCCATGTAATAAGTTTATCTATTCCCAAAAGAGAAAAAGGAAGCCAACCTTTACGAAAATACATGTGTAATCAAGCAATACATATTATCCTTTAGTTCAAAGCTGGCTGTTTTTTCCCAATTCGCCAAAACTTGCCTTTTCAAGTTTAACGGAGAAGATATTTTAAAAATAAATTAGATGAAACTTATTTTCATTTAAATGGATAAAAAAAAATGTATTCTGCAAGGTTCTGAATTGTTATTTCAAAATTGGCAACGCCTTCAAAATTTGAGTTACATAGGCTTTTGCTTATCTAGCAAATTAATATAATAATATAATACAGTCTACATAGATTAAAATATATACTGTTGAGTTAAGCATACAAGGATGAGAGCAGTACTAAGATGGGTGACCTTCTGGAAAGCTCTCGTACGTAAAACTGACGTAGTGTCGCTTGATCTGGTTGGGTATGTGTGCTGTAGAAGTGTGACGTCAGATCATAATGGTAAATACTATCTCCGCTAGGAATGGTCGGGAAATGGTAAGACCGATCTAAAATGATACAGCACCCGCGGTTAGATACGCACCTCATATGACTCATGGGTCTAACAGCTCAACTATAACGCACGCAATAGGTGCACTATGTGCTGCTACATTATAATAAAATAAATTTGCATTTTGACTAATAGTTATATCTTTTGTTCGAGTGACAAGCGTTTGATCCTAACGTATTCTTAAAACCCTGAAATATAAACATTGAAAAAATTCACTTCGTCCAATGCCCCATGCACATACAATAAGGTTCTAAAAAGGGATGCACACAAAACAATTTATCTAAACCCAACTGTATTTGCTACAGAATTAAATGTGGATGGGCAAAGCATATTCTCCAATGGAAAAACATTACATAATGGGATCCAATGATCTCAACAAGTGTGAAGGAATAAAACTCAAAGGAGACGAGATATTCATCAGAATCTTGGGCAGTGACCACATAATTAATATTATTATATATATATGTATAATACACTCACGCTATTAAACTATTTCGTCTGATTCAGTTTGAAGATAACATTGGAAAACTTACCAGAACTCGAGAGGTTCATGGCTATTGATGGGTCTATTCCAAGAATATATATAGAATTTTCTGTGCCAGCAGACTTACGTGGCCAATCTATATTGGACAAGCTTAAATGCGAACAAAAAAAAATTATATTTTTCTGCCCTGTATTTGTTTGCACAGAACAAAAAACTCAAAGGAAAATGACCATCAGGAGACGTGCAAGCATGGATTGTTAGTTGTCATCCGCCATTTATTAGATGTATATTGATGTAACAAACCTTCAAACTTATAACATATTCTAAAAGGAATGAAAAAAATATATTCTAAGAAAATGAAAATTATCGTTTTTGACCATATAAAACATATTCTTCTTTTACTTCCATCGACTTATTTCCTAGTGCATTGGCGATTATTGATTCCAACAGTTTCTTGGTTGTATTAATTTTTTTTTTTTTACCAAAATTCGCATGACAAGAATTGGGATATATGTGATCACATGTTTATCGTTTTATTAAATTGTAGCCCATGGCAATAATATAATGAAATCTTTCTAGGTAGCAACCTTAGCAACGGATTATATATATTTCAAATTAAAGATTGTCATTAATTTACTCCTAATTATTTATCTAACTGCACGAGCAAAAGGTGATTAAAGTGCACGTGAACATTAAATGAATGCCATTTTGAGAAATTATAAATTAATTGTAGTGACTTAATTTTGAAATAATAACTCAAAATAAAAAATTCGCTATATATGGAGTAATTGCGTGTTATAGTAGATGTCATGCAGGTCAGCTTCTGACTGGCGTTGACGCATATATAAGAAACAATTTTGATTTTAATATAATTTATATTTTATTATATTATGTCAGATATTTTATATGTTTACTCGTGCAAGCTACATGGATAACGTATATTTTAAATTATATTGTTAGTTGATTGGATCGTTCAAAACAAATATAAGGAAGTTTGAGACTGATATGAAGGGAATGTATTTCATGCTAAACATAAATCGATCGATTCTTATCGATTCTTGTAGAGACTATTTATGATGCGTAGGAATCATGTGGCGATGCAAGTGGACGTTTTTAACATGATTTGATGGGTCTAAATAAGTTATGACATTCGTATGATCAAATAGTTGATTCATTGGATGAGACTAATAGGATAACCCAGATAAGGGACATTGTTTTTCATGAATCACATGAAGTTAAACTCACGGCTAGCTATATCCCTTAACTATTGGGTCACGTTAATGCTGGATTTCTAACTCCCGTTGAGATAATATATTTTATAAAAATGATGGTTCAATGTTATATTATATATTTCCAAGAGTACAAAGGTGTATACAAGTTAAGAAATCTATAGTTTCGCTAAGGATCATGAAAAATAGTAATTAATGGCGTTCAATAGATAGATCTAAAGTCATATACCTTTTTTCATTCAAATTAATAACGTCGCAAAATGTGACCTTTTCTCTGTGTTTTGCCCAAAAGCCCCATATAAGAATATCCCTTCGCAAATATACTGCTTATAGACTGGTGACAGTGGAAGAAAATAATTGAACCCGTAGGACTTTTAATACTTTTAAAAAAGGACGAATATTTAAAAAAAAAAATGTTCTCCACTTCACGATAAAGGTAACCTACATATAACCATTAATGTATGGGCTGGAAATCAAGATTAGTGGATAACTACTTGATTTATCGAGAAAATCGATTAAAAATGCTCGGAAGGTGGTGAAGTTGAATAAATTATGCAAAGGTTCTATAAATTCTTGTGTGTGTGTGTGTGTGTGGAATCAAGTAATGGAGAATATATATATCTATGGTGATCAAAAGTTAGAAATTCTTCCTCATCCCTTTTCGTTTTATTCCAAGAATTGTGTCCACAGAAGTGTGGAAAAGGGGAGAATAATCAATCAAACTTTGGATTCCTCCTACTTTTTTTTGTAAGAAAATTATAATATTTATGTGTATATATGTAATCATTATTTTGTTTAGACAATTTACTCCACAAAATTTCAAATATGTACATTTATGATTTTTAATAGTAAAGTTTTCCATTCATGTTCTCAAACTTGTTAGGTGCAATAATTGTCATTATTAGGTAGAAAGATCGAACCGTGACACTTAAATTTCTATACAGTTCAAAAGATTGTAATTACACCGTTTCACCAGTTATAACTTTCGGTAAAGCGGCAAATGTTTGGTCATACAATTGGTATAAGAGCCAATGTCATTTCGATTCCCATTGATTGCAAGGAGTACAATTACTGAGAATATGGTCATTGAGGTGCACTAAATGTCCCTGATAGTTAGAACGATCGAACCATATCGCTTGAGTTGTTATATGGTTTAAAAGAGCACAATTTCCACCAGTATAGGTTTTGATAGAGCGGCAATCGTTCCTTACTATAATTATTTATTGTCTTTTCTTAATAATTATGTGCTATTTTGGAAATATATATCTACATAAATATAATCACAATCATCTTTGCATGTACTGTAAAATCTATTTATGAAATACTATCAATTTTTTTACTTTTAGTTATATTAATTAATCGGCTCCTCACTTTTTATTAATCAATAATTTCAACAATAGTTGCATCATATCCCTTGCGAAAAAGTATAATTGAAGACATAATATCCCTCCAAAAAAAAGTTAGTGGGCTAATATACGATCAATTTTATAAAATTCAAGCACATATAACTCGTGTATATTTAAAACTCGAGCATATTTACCAAATATGTGAGGGTATCGTGTCCTTTTTTAAAACAAATGTAGGGTTTTAAGTGCAATTAATTTACACAAATGGTTTTTGTTTTTCTTTTTTTAATCTCCACGGTGTGTTACGTTGGACTCAAATGTTTTGGATTTGAATATATAAAGTAATCCTACTTTAGCGCTTAGTCCAGCCTCATAACAATTATATATAGGCCCAACAAGTTGACATTTCGGGAATTATGTATTGGGCTTGCAGTTACCCAGATGGGCTAAACTATTTAAAGTTTGAAATAACTTTTTCTATCCAAAACCTCAGAATTTTCAAAAAAGTTATTTTTTTACTTACAACAGATAAAGAATTTATGCTTCCAAATACGTTAGATATAAAATCAAATCAACCACTGGAATTTCCAAATTTCTAAGTTTTGTTAGAATAATTGGCATACAAGATATTACAAGTGAAATCTTATCGCTAGGGATGGAAATCAAGTCGGGTTTATCTGTATATATTACATTTGTGATCAGATATTTTATAATTAGAACGTCTATAAATCGTGAACCTTGTTTATAAAAAAATGAAAAAACATGGTATTTATTAAATAACATGACACTTGTAATAACAATAAAAATAACTTTAAATAATATCAATTTGGACAATTATTTTAAATAATTAAGACACCAGTAAAACAAAAAAAAAATATTAGCAGTCGCGGGTTTAAAAATAAAACTGGGGCGCCTTAGGAAGCTGGTATATAACCGCCAGGTGCTGTAAATTTTGGTCATATGCAGAGTAATATTTACACCTTCACTCTGCTCCGCTAGCCACTGCACATTTTTTGCTACGCCCTTCCCCTTAAATCCATTTTACACCCAAAACCCTCGAATTTTTGGCATTTTCCCACCCCTTAAAATTTCCTGGAATTAGAAAATTCTCAGACATCCATTTCCTCCTCTATTTAATTTTTTTGGGGGAATTATATGATGGGAAAAAGGAAGAGAGGGGATGATAATAATAAAACGCCGCCACCGTCAGGTAATTTTGGGATTTGCTCGGAATTTTTGAATTTTTTTTTCCTTTGATGTGTTTTGAGTTTTATTTTCCATATTATGTCGTGCTGATTATAGTATCATGGATTTTTCTGCATTGTTTGTACTGTCAATGCGGGCGATTGTTGCAAAATACTAGATTTTGTGGTTAGATGATTTCTGTTGTTACAGAATATTTTTTGTTTTCTTGAAAGTATTTACTCACTTTTCATAAATGTATTCTGGTTTCGATATACGAAACACATTACTGCGAATAGTGGGTGTCAAATAGGTTGCGTTTTTTTTATTTGATGGGGTTTTTGAATTTTTGGTTGACCATTGTCTTCTGATTGCTTATTGTCCACTGTTAGCTTGAAATCTTGTGTCCTAACTGATGTGAAATAATTTCTTCCAATGTCTCGAGCAACCACTGCTGCATGGAATAGACTGCAACCATGCCGAATCTTCTTTGAGTTATGTTTGATAAAGATTCATGTTTGGTGAGCTCTGGCAGTGTCATAGGTTAAACCTACTGTGCTCAAGTTAGGGGTTGAGAGAATATATGAGTGTCTATTATTTTGTGTGTGATGGTAACATTTTGAGTGTGAAGGGGATTTATCGTGAAAGTTCTCATGCTTAGGTACGAAGAATGGGTCCCTAAATTATGCCAAGTTTCTAGAAAATCTCAATCTTCTATCATTTGCATTGTTTGAGCAAAATTTAAGATTTATGTTTTTGTTGCTACTTGCTAAGCTCTAATGGAACAAATTTGTAAATAGAGCAAAATGCGTAAACAGAACCCAATGGGTCACACAAAAAATTTATGGTTTTAGTGCTAAGCCACTGCATATTTTTGCCTCCACCATACTTGCAGTAGCTTAGCACCACTTAAATAAAATGGAGTGTTATTTCCCAAAACAATTACAAAATTGTCTCCAAACTCCGAAACAAAAAACACAATCAACTTCTTCTTGCTTTGGACTCTACCAGAACCCTTCTGCCAACAAAGCTAACGTTCAATTTTTAACTTGTACTTAACTGAGCTATTCTTTCTCTGTCATTGATGCCTTAGACGTCTTTTTTTTCACATTAGAACTATGATAATTTAATAAGATAAACTTAGCTTTATTATGGACAAAGACTCTGTATATATATGATATCAGTCCTACGTTATAAATAAAAATAATCACTTATTCGTTTGAACAGAATCTCGTGTATCAAGGGATTTTCTTAATTTAAGCTCGACATAGAATCCTCCTCTAGCATCTTAACTTGCTATAATATTGCTAAAAATGGTGAATCAAGTGAGTAATCTGCTTGTATTAAACAAAAAGCTTGGTTTTTTTATTTTTTTTGCTGACTTCTTGTCTTCACCATTTTTTTATTGTCATCAGTTTTCCTCCTGATTGGATGATCATGTCCTTACACTATACTTGTCTTAGCGGTCAATTTCTTTACCGCATCTCTTCTTCGCCATTATTTGTTGTTGTTGTTTAATTGAATTAAGTCAGTTATTTGTTTGTCTTCTGGTGGACTGGTTTGGTTCCGCAGGCTTCCAGTGAAACAAACTTTCTGGGTCCTTGTACATTCAATGATCTGAACTGCAACTTCTGTAGTTCAGTAACTCTGGCGTGATGACTTTCTTAATTTCACAGTTTGTTGTCAAGTAAAGATAATCAATTTACATACTTTTAATCATCCCTCTTACCCATCCACCGGTTACATTTATTTCATATTTTGTTCTGTGACAGAGTCATGTGCTCGGTAATGCATTCCACTAATTTCTAGATGATTGGTTGAAATATTATTGATTCTTTTCTTCTATTGTGAGTTGCAGATTTAATGCAGCATCATGAAGAACATCGATTGAAACAGGTTCTCATGGTCATATTCATACTTTTGATATGTCACACTACTCTTTATAACATGTATAATTTGGAATTTTATTCAATTGCAGAAATCTACCGACAGACCAGAAACCAGTGCTACGCAACATGCACCATCCATCATGGATGTTACGGGAAGTTCTCCTACGAGACCACAAGGCCACCAATCACCTCATCATCAAAATCATGGTGCTAGCCATGGAATAATATTGAGACATCCTCGGCATTACTCTGATCACAATTATTCTAGGCGAGGCTTGATTAACCACACCAATGCATCTCCGTCTAACTGGAAGGGTACTCCCGCATATGATACAGCGAAGTTATCCTTTAAACTAGCTAGTAAGGACTATTGTAGTTTTCAGTACATGGGCACACTCTGTATCACTTCCAGATAACCTCATACTTCAACTTTTACGAGCATTTAGATGAAAAATATTGCATTTTTTGACTTGCATGAACCAATGGTATCTCTGGAGGCCAGGGGTAGTGGACGACCATCCTTCCTTTTTAATTTTGTCTGCAATTTTTAAAAAATTTTAAATTTTACCCTTTTAACCTGAAATTTTATTAGGTGCCTTGTCTATCCCCCTCGTCCCAGCTCACCCAGTCTCTCCATACGTTATCTAATCTTGCCTCTCAACTCTCAGTATTTTTTCAATCTTTTAATTAATTTTTTCACTTCTCAGAATGTAGGGAGTTGATGTTCCATAAACTCAAAATAATTCGGGCAAAATCGACATCAAATGCAGAATCCACCTATACGAGTACAATGGAATGCGGGATATGCCAGAAACTTTTGAGGAAGAAGTCCTTCAACTTTGACAACTCTAACTCGTCCAGTGAGCTCTCAGTTGTTGGTGTTTTGGTTTGTGGCCATGTTTATCATGCCAACTGCCTGGAACGGAAAACGGTCCCCGAAGACATGCAGGATCCACCTTGTCCATTATGCAAACACCAGTTATAATTGGCCTTGCCTAAAAATAGCTGGATAAGACCGACTGTACTTGTTTTCTAACATCAACCCTTTTGTCTGTAATATGGTTGGGTGCAAGTATAGTGAGCGGATAGATTGTATCCAGATTTATGCAGTCTTATACTGGTTTTAAGCTTTTATGGAGTCTTAAACATAATATGAATCTACCTTTTAACGTTAATTTGGTTTCGATAATGATACTCAAGCATGCTAATATGTGAGATTTTTTTATGTATCACCATGAAAAATGCGTATACTGGGTTACAAAAGAAGAAAATTTAAATATCCAAATAGTTTGTCTGACATGATCCCAATATTTAATCAAGCAATCAGCAATACATGGATTTCGTTCATGCATCCATAGGATTTAAAAAAAGAGATGCTTACTTTTGGAAAAAAGCATAGATACATAATTAGCATCTAAGTCGGAATTGGAGCAACCCAAGCCACTTCTTGTTTGGTTTCTTTTTCCGCCTTGTTTTGCTCTGTTGAGACGTTTTTTTGACAAAAGCTCCCGCTGAAAATGAATCTCCATCCTGCAAAAACGCATGCGTATAATTTAGAAACCTTAAATACATAGAAATTAAATGAATCCCCCCTGCAAGAAAGATGACAAAGAGACTCTTACTTGTGCTTGGAGCCTGAGTTGATTTGTAGTGTCCCGCGGAGCGAATTCATTCTCATTCTGGTCAGATTCTTTACCAATATGAAGAAGCGTCGAAGAGGAAGACGATTTTGATGTACTCCCTTCCAACATTTCCAAGCTCAACTGAACCTCCAGGTTATGAATGTAATTGATTCAACATGTATGCCTTAACATGGATTCTATGTTTTTATTCTTGAGATACACATAATTATGTAGGTCCACGGCTCCACGGTGAGGGGACAATATCCCTTAGCATCAAAGGCCACATTTTTATAGAGTTATCAAATGGGTCGTCAAAGAGCTGTTGCGGCCGGAAAAACACCGCACGTCCGAAAATCACAGCTCGATCCAATAAGAATATTCTTGGTTATTTTATTTTTTATATAATTGATCAAATATTTATAATTCTATGCAATTGTTTCAATGCATTGCTTATAAAATAATAAGTGAGAACCTGCGACAAGCGATTCTCGAGCATGGAGAGCCTCTCCATGATTGTGCCTTTGTGTTGGACTTCATCTACAGCTGCGCACAGAGACTTGCTTTCATTTTCTCTCTCTCTTTTATCACAGAGCTCTCTTTTAGACAAGCTGTGCTCCCTTTCTAAAAGTTGCAGCTACATACACATATATGCAGTTAATAAAAAAAAAACAATATTTACTTTTGAACATACATATCTAGACACATATACACAAACCAATGCATATGAATCAATCAACAAGCTAACACAAGAAATTACATATATACATATATATATATACCATCCGATCAAGGCGATCTAATCTTGGAATAATCGGCATATCCGATATGGTTTCTTGCAATTTTTCAGCATGTCCCATGAAGATTTAACTCAAAATTAATTCAGAACTATTTTCTTATTTTTGGGATCTTGAGTAGTTTATGAAGGAATGGAAGAGAAGAAGAGTTAGATATAAGACACACTCATTCAACTTATAAATAATAACAACTACCTCATATATGATAACTGTAATATGTGCCCATACTTTTTGTTATCGGTATTTATGGATTTCATAAAAACTTTTCAATTTTTTAATGTGAATTTCAACTGCATTGGCTGCCTCTCTCGCACTGCCAATCCAAATAATTATTAATGATCATGCAACTTCAATTATTGTTCCCATCTATGATACATTAATACTTCTCTATCTATATGTTCACATGCAAGTACATATATATGTGAAATAATGATATGATGCAAGTTTATTCTATGTTTCGTATAAATAATGTTATTCGAAAAACATAAACAAAAAGACCTTCGAAGATGTATATGTTTTCGTATAATTATTTAAAATTCAATTATTGATCATTTTAAAAAATAAACATATTGGACTGATGTATAAATATTCGTATACTACATTAAATTTCCAGATATGAAGTTTGGCCCAACGTTGCTTTTAACTCTTGGGCTGACAAACAAACTATCAATCCCGGTACGTGTGGTGTAATAAATCCGTCAGCAATATGGATTGTCCAGAATAGACATGGCCATGACCGGTTGACCCGGAAACCGACCCGGACTCATCCCATAGTCGATGGGTCAATTAACCGGCTCAGCATTTTGACCCGTAATCATATATATATATGGACCGAACCTGATGGATCGAATGACTTTTTTTTCACTTTTCATTTTTGAATTTGTTTTCTATAAAAAAATTTGGGTCCAGAATAGGAACCAAACCCGTCGGACCGAAAAACCGAAACCATAAACGTTACCCACGGTTACAAGTTAGGGTTTGGGATTCCATGATCTGAACCCGACCCATGGTAAGATCCAATGCAAAATGACCAAATGCCACAAACTCTTCTTGTTCCTGTCACTGCTAATTACTTCACCATCACAAGGTTAAATTATAATTATATACTACTATTACTATTACTATTACGTAAATAAGTAATAATTGAATTGACCATTTGTTGTATCAGGTAAATAAGTAATAATTGAATTGACCATTCGGTGAGAACCGAGGCCCCTCTTTCTCTAGATGACTTTCACACATCACACATGTACAATTACAATTGAAGAAAAAGTACTTATTGAATTGACCACTTTCCAATTCCCAGTTATTATGATGACTTTCAAGCCTAACTTGAAAATGACTTGGCAATATTGGATACTTCAAATTTTCTTAATATGATATTACTAGATCTTTCATGATTGAAGTTGGCTTACAGAATACTGACAAATGTACGTGAATGTACTGAGAATAATTGTTGGAAAATAAGCAAGGCCCAAATTAATTAATCGAATTATAACCGTCCGATGAAAGTCGAAATTGACTTGAAAACTTGAATCTACATTTCGAGCAGATATTTTTGGAATATTAATTTGCTCAAAACCGATTTTAGGTGAATGAGAAATTAATAAATCAATTAAAGCAATTAAACCCCATTTATTGGGAATCGTGCAGCTGTCCCACATCGGAAATTGAGCCTGGTCAAACCTTCCTTATATATGACTTCGTGTTATGTGTAAATAATTAATACAAGTCGTGATAGACCAAAGAAGGTTCCTCGAGGGCGAGTAGGTGCGAAGCACCTACGAGCCCGCGCACGCGTCCGCGTCGGAGCCGTCACACGTCGCAATGGGCGCTTTGAGGCGCACTTCGCCCGTACGCATTGTCGCGAGGAGCATTGAGGAGCTCTTAAATTTATGCTCGAGTGACACGGGATGACTAGGCTGTGGCCACAGTGGCGGATGAGTGAGCAGTGACATGGCTGAATGATATCAACCATTGGATCGGTTATATATTGAAGGGGTGTGATGAATCGCGAAAAGTTGCGATCTGAACCATTGGATGGATTGTGAAAAAATACGATCCTAGCCGTTGGTGAAACGATGCAATATGGAGCGTTTGATCTAGGATCAACGGATGCGATTGGTTCAATCATAGGGTTGCATGGAGAAGAGTCATGATCCTTCAGAATGGACACAATCTGGACCATTGGATGTAGATCCAATGGCTACAGATCAATTCATTCCTAAGAGTTGTGACTATTCACGAAATGCCCCCTGCCTCTTCATACTCTATAAATAGAACCCCCCAAGTCTGAATTGAATACACCAAGAAATCCTAGCATTTCTAATCTTCCTCACTTCCATATTCTCTCTGCATTCAGAGTCCAAAAAACGTCTGAAAGAGTTCGCTGTTCTCGTAATTTGGTGTGCTCCTATTACGAGAAATTCGTCGTTGTATCTTGAGAAACGATTGCCAATAAACCGTAAGCACCTGGGCGGGCAAAATCGTTTTAAAGAAATAGTGTTCAACACTATCCTCGACGATCACAAGTCTGCATTCGAATAAAAGTTCCTACAATAATATCGAAACATGTATGTAGTTGTACTCGGAAAAATATTTGGTAAAATAACTTTAAAGACGTCAAAATTAACGATCAAACAACATTTTTAAGTCATCGCTATATTATATCTAAACAAATTTGATATGGTGGGCATCATATGTGGGCATCAGACTGACGTGACAGCATCAGGAAGTGCCACGTCAGATGGTGCCCACATATTGTGTCCACTGTATCAATTATTTATATCTAAATATCCCCACATATTTTATGCTTTTCGATTAGTGATTATCAATGGTTTTTTCACATTGGATTCATATCAAGGTTGAACGACTCCTCCTCAGACTTCCATCAGGTGCTGCTGTCTTGGTTTCTCGGTTAACATCAATCGGCTCATAGTCCGGTTTAAGTATTTCGGAGAGTTTGCAAATGCTATCTCGTCAAATATATAATGTGATGATTTGTACTCGGACGTTGTTTTTTCATTTCTACCTTTTTATGAATGGATTAAAATTATAATAGGATCTAAAGCATGTCTCAAGCTCTTGGATTAGCTTTTGATTACTATTCCAACCTTTTCTTTCGCCAACTGACTTAGCTAAAGAGTCGAAGCAGAAAAAAAATCTCATACTGTTTTTGTCTAAACAGATGATAAGAAGTGCTGATTGAAATATAGTTTCAAAGTCTTTTCGGTAGGATTTATTTATTTTTTAATACAAAAATCCAAGACACTATAACTCTGTGGAATATGCCTCTACCAGTTTCGGAAATCCGGTAGCCATATTTTGACTCTTCAAATCTGTATGCGCCAATCAACAACCAAAGATATTCCACCAATAATGATGGCCGGGTCGTTTTCTAACACATGATGTAATTAAAACACTAAGATAGTATAGTAAAATTAGTCAAAATTAATATGAAAAGATAGACTAGAGAAAAACATAACGTTAAAAAAAACGAATACTTTGGTTAATTATAATCAAATTTAAATTTGTAAAGAAAAAATAATCTCAATGGATGTTGATCCTCCCTGTTTGCCAGTTTATGGATTCAGATTTTCCAATTGAATAACAAAAATTAATGAAATCAACTTAAGTAATCAAAAAGTTGACTGATTTGGGAAACCAACAAAAAAATGTTTTATAATAGACGTTGAGGATTATTATATATTGTATTTTTCTGCAACTAGGTAAATTTAAATGGGGTATTCAAAAAATGTTATAATTTGTTAATAAAAATGGTAATAATATTATTAGCCAATATTTTCGGTAGGTTGATACGACAGAGAGAGCCCATGTAGGAGACAAAAACGAAAGCCATGTCAAAACAACTGTAGATGACCCCACACAGCATTGCCACTGAGGAAGATCCGAATCTCTTCATCCGCACATTCCTGAAACAACTGTCAACTTGTTGATCCGACGGCTGAAAATCGATCAAATTTGTTCCGATGCATAATTCCGGAATCAAGAAATGGCACGGTCTCCCCTTATTTACAGGGGGAAAACGAGACAGCCTCTGAGCCCACCCATTCTCTCCTCTCTGTTTCTCAAATCTTTCTGTCATCCTGGAGTGGCCCTTTCTCCGGGGGAATTTAAAGGCGCCGGCTTGTTGATCTTCTATGTTTTTGTTAAGGGTATGCGTGTAATTTTTGTCTACTTTGATTTTGTACAACCATTCCTCTTGTTTCTTTCCTGAATAGAAGTTTGTGACTGGGTTTCTTTTGTTTTTTCCTACCTTTGTTTGTTGCTTGAAGATTCTTCATTCTTACTTGCATGTTATGTGTGATATTCATCATAATGTCTGGAAGATCTTTCATTTTTTGGTGCTGATGTTTCCTCTTTCTGGGTAGTAAGGGAAAAAAATTAATCACAGCAATATTACATTTTTTTTAAGAAACAATTTTTCTTTTTTCTTTTTCATTGAATTTTGCTGAGTTGGTTTTGATATGTTGAGAAATTTCGTGATTTGCAGGTTTTCCTCCTCCATCTATATATACATTAGTATATATAGATAGACATGGCGGCGAAAACAGCGTCACCGAGGAATGCTATTAACAACGTGATTGAAAGAGTTGGGGTGTATGGATTTGGTGGTCGGAGCAGCCAGAAGAGGTGCAAGTACGCCTTTGAAGATGAAGATGGGACCATGGAAATGGAGCAGATTGGGGCTGAGAGAACCAAAAATGTGCTGATCCTCATGAGCGACACCGGCGGCGGCCACCGAGCTTCCGCGGAAGCCATTCGTGATGCATTCCAGCTCGAGTATGGGGACGAATACAGGGTGAGCATAGAGCGAGTTTGATGGGTGTTTTGAATTTTTCGAGATATTTCAACTTCAGTTTTACTGATTAGAGGAATTCAATGAAGCCATGATCTTGAAATTCTGTGCTGAATATTACCTGTTTAGTTACCACTTTATTCAGCCAATGTCCTTGTCTCTTTGTAGCATGCGTAGCGCCCGTCGGTATATTCGATATCCAAGTTAGGTCAAAAGATTCACATGCTATTCTATGTGGACGAATCAAACAATATGTTTTACATTTTTTGGGTTGGTTGCAACCTTCTTCCATTATCATATGCAGTCAGGGTGACCTACGAGATTGTTTCCAAATAAGTTAAGAGGACATATGCTGTTATGAAGAACTATTCGAAAACTCAGTTCTAGAGATATGATCTAGATTGCTGGATACGATCCTTTACTCGCTTTCTCGCTCATTTCTTGATTTGTTAAGTTGAAGGGCTATGTATGATACAAGAATGAGCGAACGGTTCCAACATGAATAATCTGATTAAAAGCTGCGTACTACCCCATTCTTTCGCGATATCAATTTTTCATGTCCGATTCTTACATCATCTGTGCTACAGATTTTCGTTAAGGATGTCTGGAAGGAGTACACCGGATGGCCATTAAACGACATGGAGGGGCAGTACAAGTTCATGGTTAAACATGTCCAGCTCTGGAATGTTGCGTTTCATAGCACGTCTCCTAGATGGATACACTCCCTATATCTTGCTGCCATTGCCGCCTTTTATGCAAAGTATGATGAATTTGCCTCCTTTATTTTAGAATCTTGATTATTTTAGAATCTGGAGTGCTGTATTTTACTCGTTTTTTTTTTTGTTAGGGAGGTCGAAGCTGGTCTTATGGAATATAAACCGGATATCATCATCAGTGTTCATCCTCTAATGCAGCATATTCCTTTGTGGGTGTTGAAATGGCAAGGCTTACAAACGAAAGTCGTTTTCGTTACTGTCATCACCGACCTAAACACATGTCACCGCACCTGGTAAAAGAAAAACTTCATTGAAAATTTTCTGGAAATACTGATCTCATAACAGCACATTCTAATAAGCAAACACATTATCAACAAAGGTTTCAACCATCAGTGAACCGGTTGTATTGTCCTTCGGAAGAGGTAGCAAAGAGGGCTTTGCTTGATGGCCTTGAAGAATCTCAAACTCGTGTGTTTGGCTTGCCAATAAGACCTTCTTTTTGTAGAGCAGTTCTCTCCAAGGTCAATAAACCAATCTTGATGCGAGGAAACCATTTTAGCATAAATAGCACCAACTTTGTAATATTATTGATTAATTTACTTGTTTTTATACAGGATGATTTGCGGGTAGAACTCGAGATGGATCCAGATTTGCCAGCCGTTTTACTAATGGGAGGTGGAGAAGGGATGGGACCGGTCAAAAAAACCGGAAAGGCTCTCGGAGAGGCTCTGTTTGACAAAGAACTTGAAAAGCCAATCGGACAGCTAGTTATCATTTGTGGTCGTAACGAAAATCTGGCCTCCACATTAAAATCTCTGAACTGGAAAATCCCAGTTAAGGTAACCTGCCTTTTTCTTGTCTAAGATTGACGAGAAACTCCTCCTAATGACCTCTTATCGCAAGAAGTACTATTTCAAAATATTGGCAGTAGAAACTTAGAAGTCGTGCTCACTTGATTCAATGTAGATTAGAGGATTTGAGAAACAAATGGAGAAATGGATGGGTGCTTGTGACTGCATTATCACAAAAGTATGTTATTCTTATCCTACCCTGTACGTTATTTCGCCTTCTACAATAGTCAGCAACTAAGGCCAAGTTCTAAACTGATTTTTTGGATGTTACAGGCAGGACCTGGTACAATTGCGGAAGCATTGATACGGGGCCTTCCGATCATTCTCAATGATTATATTCCTGGACAAGTAAGGATTCTGCACGGTCATTTCCTCAATGTTCACATCTTTGCCTTTTTCTTGAAGACATCTGTTATGCTCTGTTCCCCACATTGGTTAGTGGGAAGAGTTTGCAAGAAAAAAACTATAACTTGATATGATCATCTTGACACAACGAGGATGAAAGGGAACGTCCATTTCGAGTGTAACAGAATCAAGTTTACTAATGACTACTTGGTTCATTTTGCTTCTTACAGGAGAAAGGGAACGTTCCATTTGTAGTTGATAACGGGGCAGGAATCTTTACGCGGAGCTCGAAAGAAACTGCACGAATCGTGGCAGAATGGTTCAGCACAAAGAAGGATGAGCTCAAAAGAATGTCGGAAAATGCACTGAAACTCGCCCAACCAAATGCAGTTTTCGACATTGTGAAGGACATTCATGAGCTTGCTTGCCAACAGGGGCCTTTGACAAACATCCCGTATATGCTCACATCGTCGTTTTCGAGCTTAATATATTAAAGCAGTGACAATCAAATTCATAACCAGGACTACTTTGGGATTTCCTTGTGGCCAAATAGCTGATGAAAGCATGCTATTGTTTTTACCTTCAGAGTTGCTCCCAAGTTGTAGATGTTTAGGTTGTTGGTGTTGAAAGTTTTGGTGCTTTGGATTGTTTAGCTTAGTTTGACTAATAGTGAAGTGCCTATTATTTTATTTGTCATTTAATATTATAAGGATTCCTCAAATTTCAATGTCGTAATCTTGTGCGAGTCATTGGCAAATTGGCATTGGCTTTGGCTTTCGACGGTGGATACTCATACAAGCAATGATATCATAGTATAGTCGTTGGATTTTTAAATCTAATTTTTTTATGCATACTTTAGAAATTAGCTTCATAAAATATGAAATTTAAATATTATACGCTATTGTGGAATAATTAATAAAATTAGATGGTTAGTATTAGTTGTTAGTTGTTCGATGTCTTAATATTAAATGAAGTGATTTAGATATTTTTATTATTTTAATCATTTCATTTGCCTATAAATAGGCTTGTAATCTTCATTTGACAAACACACAAAAATATACAAATTCTCTCTCAATTCTATTCTATATAAATTAAGGAAATTATAGAGAAATAATAATTTCCTATTAATATATAATTAAGAGTTCATTTAGAGTAATCAAGGAGGGTTATTGCTAATCAAGGAGGGTTATTGCAAAGGTAATTATTTACTTTATTTGTTAATGTCTCTTTTAATTTATAACACGTTATCAGCACGATCACTCGATTTATTTTTTATTTCATTGTATAATGTCATGTTATTATATAAAAGGAGTCTATGACACCTCATTATAATAACGTGATATGAATTAGAAAATCATATTGTTCATCACGTTATATGATATTATGTATAATATCATATTATTATATAAAGAGGCTATGCCACCTAAAATATAATATGATGTGATATAC
>KV010635.1:781016-838224 GCA_001598015.1 Dorcoceras hygrometricum | reverse complement strand
ATGAAAAATCATGAAATCCGACCTTCCGGATCCAACCCGTTCCCTGATGTGAACATGGCAGTACATAATGAAAAAGGTAATCAAAATAAGACCCACTTTGGTTATAATCGTGGTCATAATCGTGGTCGTGGGCGTGGTCGTGGGCGTGGACGCGGTCGTGGACGTTTTAATCCATATGGTCGTGGACATGGAAAATCCCATGATCATAATGCTGGTTTTAACTATTAAAATCAAAAGAATACCAGCTACCAAAAGTGGGGCAATAACCAAGACAAGAGAGCAAAAGGACATGTTAATGAGGTCCAGAAATCAGACAATGAATGATATAGGTGCGGGATAAAAGGGCATTGGTATAATACCTGTTGTACGTCCAAACACCTTGTGGATCTATATCAAGCATCTAAAGAAAAGAAAAAGGATGCTGAAACAAATTTCATTGATCAAGGTGAAGATTTAAGTCAGCTCCCGACATTCCCAGCACACTTTGATGTTTCTGATTTCTTTGCAGACCAAAATGGAAGAATTGATCAGTTTGTGGGTGATGATGAAAATTGTTAAATGTTGTATTTGTTTAATTGTAGTTTATATTGTATTTTATTGTGTTGGTTTGTATTGAATATTTTGTTATCGTATAAATGGATTACTCATTTTGTTTTATAAAATATTTATAGAATATGGATTTTGAACATGAAGTCGATGATGATGATTTATGTATTGTTGACAGTGCGACGACATATTCGATATTCAAAAGAGATAAATATTTCTCATATTTGCAAATGAGAAACAGTAATGTCAACACAATTTCTGGTAGTACAAGCATTATCGAAGACTGTGGAAAAGCGAATATCATATTGAATGGAGGAACACATTTTATAATCGATAATGCATTGTTCTCTCCTAAGTCTCAAAGAAACTTGTTAAGTTTTCAAGATATCCGACGAAATGGTTATCATATTGAGACTTTTAGCCAAGATGATAAAGAATATCTATTGATTACAAAAGAAGTGTCGGGAAAGAAATATATTGCTGAAAGATTACCGACCTTTACATCTGGTTTATATCACACTAAAATAAATCTAGTGGAAACAAATGTCACAGTTGATCAGAAATTCATGGATATGAATAATTTTATACTGTGGCATGAACGATTGGGACATCCCGGCTCTACAATGATGCGAAAGATTATTGAGAATTCACAAGGGCATCAATTGAAGAACAAGAAAATTTTGAATTTTGGAGAATTCACATGCGAGGCTTGTTCTCAAGGTAAATTAATTACAAAACATTCACCAACTAAAGTTGGTACTGAATCACCTTCATTTTTAGAAAGAATACAAGGTGATATTTGTGGACCTATTCATCCATCATGTGGACCGTTTCGATATTTTATGGTCTTAATTGATGCATCTACAAGATGGTCACATGTATGTTTACTATCATCTCGCAACTTGGCATTTGCAAGACTATTGGCTCAAATAATTCGTCTAAGAGCACAGTTTCCAGAATATCATATTAAAAGGATTCGTCTTGATAATGCCGGTGAATTCACATCCCGAACATTTAATGACTATTGTATGTCAAATGGGATAATTGTTGAACATCCAGTACCACATGTTCATACACAAAATGGTTTAGCAGAATCATTCATTAAACATTTACAGTTAATAGCTATACCATTGATAATGAGGGCAAAACTTCCCACATCAGTATGGGGACATGCTATTTTACACGCAGCAGCACTAAAACGCATCAGACCAACTAGTTACCATCAGTTCTCTCCTTTGCAACTAGTTTTTGCCATGAGCCTAATATTGCCCATTTAAAAATTTTTGGATGTGCTGTGTACGTTCCAATATGTTCACCACAACGCACTAAAATGGGTCCTCAAAGAAGAATGGGAATATATGTTGGATATGATTCCCCTTCGATTATCAAATATTTAGAGCCAATGACGGGAGATGTTTTCACGGCACGATTTGCCGATTGTCACTTTGATGAAACAAAGTTCCCAACATTAGGGGGAGAAAATAAGAAATCACCAAGTGAATTAACTTGGAATGCACCACTCCATCAATTTGATTTTCGGACAAATGAATGTGAGAATGAAGTGCAAAGAATAGTACATCTGCAAAATATTGCAAATAACTTACCTGATGCATTTAATGATATAAAGAGGGTAACTAAGTCGTATATACCGGCTGCTAATGCCCCAGCACATATCGATATTCCTAAGGGACCATCAATGTGAGGATTGAGAAATTAGATTAGTGATTAATTGGTTTGATTTGGGATTAATCACGTGTGTTTTGAGGATTTTGCATAAGAAATGAAGTTCTGCTGAATTATCCGTCGCAGCGCTAGTTTAAGAGTTGAAAAATATCGATTTTTGGTGAAGTCAACGCTGGTCAAAGTTACTATAGCTCCTGCTGGTGGAATTGGAATCAGCAGCTATGGTGACATCAGCGTGACGCTTGAAGATCTGCTGGCTTTGGTGCGAATTGAAGTTGCTGCTGGCAGACATCGCGCGTAGCGTGAGATTGAGCGAGGAAGTGACGCGTGTAAGTCAACATTTTGGAGTGTTGACTATTGAATTCAGCAGTTGCGCTTGTGTGTAACGTTCAGCAGATGGTTTGAGAAATTGTCGCGAGAGCTATCGATAGATATGATGATGTAGGCGTGACGTATCCATTGCTGCTGGTAGCGATTGCGTTGTTTTGGTTGCTGCTGATCAGCAGGCGCGCTTATGTAAGAGCGTTAAGAAGCGGCGTCGTTTGATTAAGTGAAAACGCTGCGTTTTGGAGCTTTGTGTTTAGAGATCAGCAGTTGGCAGCTTTGCTTACGTATGTAAAATGGCGTCGTTTGGTTTAGTAGATGCGTCGTCGTTTTGAGAGTTTTCTCGCGACCAGCAGATAGCTGTTTTGAGGCGAGAGCTGTTGGCAGCTGGTGTCTGCTACGGCGTCGTTTTGATAAGTTGGAACGGTGTCGTTTTGTAGCATTTTCGTGCGATTGTTGTCTGGTCATTGCTGCTGATTTTACGAAATGAAAAGGGAAGATTGCTGCTGATAGACTTCTGCTGATTTCTTCGATAGATCTTGGTGAATCAGCAGGCGAGGTTGAAGAGGTATTTATAGAAGTGTTGATCGACACTTAGATTTATTTTGAACCAGCCATATCTTATCTCTTCTTCTCCAAACCCTCGTTGATCTACTGTTCACCGTCACTTTCTATCGCGATTTGCCGTTGATTCCAGCCTCCGTTTTTCGAGTTCTTGGTAGCGTTGGAAACCTCTTGAAAAGACCTTTCTTTTCCTACCAATTTTGGAGGCTGTGTTGAGCTGGAGCGAGAACGCGAAACGGCTGAGTTGAGCAGTAAGTTGCGCCGTGCGTTTCTATCCTTTGGGTGAGCTTTTTTTCGTTGGTTTGAGCTAAGATATTAGGTATCTTTGGCAGATTTAAGCTTCTAGGAATTTTTAAGGGTAATTGTCGAGGAAGCTTCAAAGGCAGTAAGCTTGAGTTGTTGCTGGACGTGTCTTTGTTAAGAATCTGTTAGGTAATTCGAAGAGGAAAGGTACGATGGAGCAGCCCTTAGCAGTTGAGCGTGAACATGGCTAGTTTTCAATGTTGTGAATTGCGGTTATGTGGCTTACGTGAAATTGAATTGTGGAATTGATTGAATTATATTTTGTTTCACGTATTATGAATTGTATGCTTCATGTATTGATATTGAATGGCATTCATGCATACATCTTGAGCCTGAATTGACAGATTGATTTGATTACCTGATTGGGTGCCACGTTGTGACTGTCTGACTGTTGAGTCGTGTCCGAAAAGTCCAACGCTATCGTCGGAGTGGTGACCACCTCTACCACCGAGCTGTGATGGGCTGACGGGCCCCGATGATCACGGACCGATGATTTCCACCGGCTGATTGGCTATGTGTGGTATCGAGGCTTGATTTGAGTTGCCAGTTGTTAGACTGGTCTAGCTATCCGATTTCTTGATAGCCCTCATGCATTCATAGCATTGAATTGTAGCATGTTGCATGTTTATCTGCTTTGATAGCTCTTCGTACTGAGGCTTGACCTCGTATTTGTTTCCTGCTTTGTCTTGTTGGGTCTGCGTGCCCATTTGCAGGAGCTTTAGGTAACCAAGCTGGGCAGAGTGGAAGTTCAGCTGGTCGATCCCCTCATCCCTGAGTCCCAGTTTACTTATGTTATGTATTGAACCGGGGGATGCCCCGTGTCTTATTGTATTTGGGGATCTGTATGTTGAATTGAATTATTTGGTTACTTGTGGTATTGAGTTGAGTTAACTTCTATTTTGAATATCGGATATTTTGAATGAATGATTTGAAGTCAGGCCTTTGTATTTCGAAAAATTTTTAAGCCCTGATTTTAAGCTTCCGTGATTATGCGTTTATTATGTGTTAATTGTTAGTAATTAGCACGGGGCCTGACAATCAAACAGTGAATCAAGTGCACGACTCAAACGTGGTAGACCAATTGGATCAAAAGATAAAAATCCACGAAAAAGAAAAGGAGCAAATACTGTTGATACTGGAGCAAATAATGTTAATGCTCATAATGAGATTTCTTATCCATTGATTGATAAATCTAAAAATGTTGATGATCATTCCCCCGAAAAGGTTCAAATTGTTGAAAATGAAGAGATCTCTATAAATTATGTCAACAAGGGGAAAAGATTTAATCGATCTGAAATTATTGTCGACAATAAGTTTGCTTATGCTGTAGCTCGCGATGTTGTTAATGAAAATGATGATCCAGATCCTACATCCGTAGATGAATGTCGAAATCGACATGATTGGCCAAGTTGGAATAAAGCAATACAAGAAGAGCTAAATTCATTAGCAAAACGTGAGGTCTTTGGACATGTGGTACCATCGACTTTTGAGAAATTGGTATACAAGATCGGAATGCGACGTCTAAGAGATTTCACATGATTCTTCAACAGGGGGAGAAAGATTACGTAACTGCACTCTTTTTCCCTTACTATGGTTTTTATCCCACTGGGTTTTTCCTAGTAAGGTTTTTAACGAGGCAGTATCAAAACACGTAATGAAGACATCCAAAGGGGGAGTATTGTGGAATAATTAATAAAATTAGATGGTTAGTATAGTTGTTAGTTGTTGGATGTCTTAATATTAAATGAAGTGATTTAGACATTTTTATTATTTTAATCATTTCATTTGCCTATAAATAGGCTAATCTTCATTTGAAAAACACACAAAAATATACAAATTCTCTCTCAATTCTATTCTATATAAATTAAGGAAATTATAGAGAAATAATAATTTCCTATTAATATATAATTAAGAGTTCATTTGGAGTAATCAAGGAGGGTTATTGCTAATCAAGGAGGGTTATTGCAAAGGTAATTATTTACTTTATTTGTTAATGTCTCTTTTAATTTATAACATACGCAACTATTTGATTTTATTTACCGTGATCACTAAGCTATTATGTTGTAGGCTTTAAATGAGTAAAGATTTGTTATTTTATCTCATAAAAAATTTCGACCACGTCGAAAGTTGGATTAACCATTTGAAGTTTGGCGTTGCAGCAAAGTGGTATTCTAGTTTAATGGATATTATAATGATGATAATGGAAATATGGAATCTTAATTATTGGTCTTATTACTTTGTTTAGTAATATTTTCATCTTGGAATAATACTTTATTATTTATTTGAGAGCAATTTCAATGTGATGAAGTGTAAACGTGGCAGGCCCCAGGGCTGTGGAGATGGGATTTGGATTTTGTACATTATTTTATGATATTGATATATGATTTGTTTTACTAAATTATTTGGTAAAGTACAAGCACCCACGTGCAGTAATTATTGTTGGTGGGCTCGGACGTTTTGGGACCAAGTTGAAAACAAGATAACTTTGGTTATCTATACTGTATTGATATTTTTATAGCTACTTAAAATTCTATTATTTGGATTGTGATAGGCCTTTTTTTATTAATAAAAAATTAATATATGAGGACCCCATATCATTCAATATTATTGTTGGGTGGATCATAGATTTAGCCTTTTCCGGAACAAGATTTGTAGAAATTTAAAATATATTATAATGTGTAATAATATAATAATAGAGTATTCAAGTATTTTTTCCATTGAAAAAAATCAATTAAAATACAATAATTATGTTGACATATATAAAGTGGAATTTCTAGCAAGTAGTAGAAATTGAAATGGTTGTTTCTTTTTTTTTTCTTTTTAATGAAAACAACGTGATTTTTAATAGAATCAAGATGAAAATTTATTGAACATATTTTTTTGTTTTACCAAATTTATTCAACATATTATGAATTATGGCACCACATTTCATACGTACAAACTAACTTTTCATATTAAAAAAAATCCATTGAGAGGAATCTAATACGTTATATATGAAATATCATTAATGTTGCAACTAAGAACTTGGTATAAAATTTAATTAAAACTATTGTTAACTTGGCCAAAAATAACCAGTCTTAAAAAGAAAAACTTAATAATTTTTTTGTTGTGAAATTTTACTTTTTTAGTATATTTCAATGCACTTGGGAGTATATATATTTAAATATGGTTGATCAAGTCTGGTTTTCAAAATTATCATTTTTACTGGTTGTCATGACACACTCATTATTCGTAAAACTGTATATAAAAGATTTCAAATTGAATATTTGAAAAGATGTAAGAGAAGTAATACGAATAAAAGTTAATGGTTCGACAAGATGGACGTTGATTTTGGAATTTAATTATATCAAAAAAATCATACTCTTTATTTAATAGTATAGAAATGTATATCGTTTTGTTTTAATTCATTTAAAAAATTTATATATGAGTTTTTTTTAAGAAAAAGGTTATGACTTTGCTTATTCAAAAAATTATTAGTATATATCATTTAGTCAATAAAGTTTAATTTACATGTAACAATTAATGAAAATTTTATGCCCAAATTCTCGTGTGCCTAAATTCTTCCGAGTGTTTTCCTTTCTCTCCTATTTTCTCCTTATCAGAAATTTTATTTTGATTCGTTGTCTCTATGATTGAAGGTGCCCACTTCCATTTGTAATAAGGCAAGTTAGATCCTCTCCTCTTTCTTTCCAATCTGGATGAAGATCCAAGGGTAACTGAAATTTGTTCAATCTTTTTTTGATATATAGTGGGAATAGATTCAAGATTGCCTTGTACCAGAAACTAGTTCCAATTGTTCCAGTTTACTTTTTTAATGGATATTTTACTTGTGCCATTGATGTTGGTGTTATAGATACTGTTTGAAGTGTCATTACAAGAATTTGTTGGCCATGTTAAATTGCTGAAGGTCACAGCTTAATTTAGCTGTAACGAGTAGTAACTGAATTCACGATTTAGCTTGAATTGGTAACCATTTAAGTTGATGAACTTCATATGATGGCATATCTACTGCAGTAAGGAGATTAAGATGAGGAACTTCGATGCATTTGGGATTTAAATTGGAAGTAGGTTATTCTACGCTCCCTTACATACTGCTTCCACTTCGTTTGGTTGAATTTCAGATTGTTAGTGATTTTTGTTTAACATGAGTCTCGCATGTTTTAATATTTAGGGAATAAATGTCATCTTTCGCCTTGCCAATTTCTGTTAAAGGATTAGTGTTGGATGAATCAATTCAGGCAGCTTGGGTATATTACGTAAGTGACAAATGACTCAAACATATGACTTACCCTAATCAAACTTGTTATTGCCATAGAAAAGAAAGTGGTGAAAGAGGAAGGAGTCCAGCCCGTTCACAGAGTCCAGATGTAAACTCGTACCAGTTGTAAAAACGAGAGATTCTAATCCTGTTTTAAATTAACCAAAACTATTCTTTGGAAAATCTATAATGTCTTGGCCCATGATTAGGTCATGAATGGTGTGTGGACTTCTACAAGATTAATCTTCAACAAGGATATCCCAATACTTTGAAGAGTTTTAAAAAAACCAGACTAAACAGCCATCATGGTGCATCACCAATTCAGTGTTTTATTTTGTATCTTCTCATGATTTATTCCGAATCATTGACTTAATTATACCAGTTCAACTTTCACCAAACTTAAAGAAACTAAACTATTATTTTTGCAGACTAGACTATAATGTGTTAAGTTTGGATTACAAGAAAAAGGTCTGTCCCTGAACATTCTGGCTTCATAATTGTTTTCATTGAATAAGAAATCTGGTTCAAATTCATGTACACTTTTGCAAAACTTACAACTTCATGCATCGTATATGTGACGCTGTGAACAGGCAAAGTAACTATAAGAGCAAACCAAAAATAAAATAGATGGAACAGTGGACTGATAATTCAATATTTCCTTTTCATATTAAGTGGAAAATCTAAATGAAACAGGAAAATCCAATGAAGAGAGGTTTGAACTCTGATAAGCATTTTAAACGCTCAGAAATTAAACTTCATTTTTTATGGTTTAATGACTTTATTCGTGTAGTAGTTTTGAAAACTAATTTTAAGATATTTACAATATTGAATGTTTTGTGACCATCATTTTAGTCTTATAAATTATTTAAGTTTTAATCTTTTAAAGGGTTCAAATTATTTTAGTAGATGGAATATTTATGTAAAATAATTACTACTTCATGGTGACAACATTTAAGTTTGTGGATAAACTATTGACCTGATGTTTGAAGGAATGCTGATTTGATGTTGATAATGTGATTGTTGCAGATTATTTACTTGGTTTAGCTCATGTAAAGAAAGATTTGCGCATAAAAGATATGGTAAGAAATATTGTATTCTGTTCCATACATTTGCTGGGTTAGAATAGAATACATAGGTTTAATATTATTGGATTGAAGATGAGAAATGTAAAAGATCTAGGAGGATAAATGGCAAAGAATATATGATTTCTTGGTGACCTCTTGGCGGTGTTTTAATGACAGAATAGTCTAGAAGAGCTTTTGACTTGTGAACCCTTTTTATGCTTTGATCTATGTCTGATCTATCTCAGGATATAGCTTGAAAATTTAAGATATTTTTGTAGGTTTACCACTCCAGTTTTCTCGACGATGAAGAAACTACTAAAGCATGTGGATGCCCTTTGCTTCCCCTGAAAAGCCACATAAAAGGACCAGCTCCTGTATCAGAACAAGGTCAGACTCACCCCCGTAATACTTGAATCTGATTGATAGAATGTTTTGCATCAACAATGGTAGAATGTATTTGCAGATAGCACGGATATAGTTGATGAGGCGATAACATTCTTTCGAGCCAATGTCTTCTTCAGAAACTTTGAAATCAAGAGTTCAGCTGATAAACTGCTTATCTACTTGACATTTTATGTTAATATTGCTCTGAAAAGGCTTGAAGGCTGCAGAACTTTAGCCGAAGGGACCAAAGCCATTATTAGTTTGGGACTGGAAACCGTACCTGTTCCCGGAGAGCCGGGATTTCCATTTCCGGGACTATTTACTCATCCACAATCTCAACAAGAAGCAGGTATAGCATCGGCTTGATAAGCTTATAACTTTTTTGGATCAAAATAGGAAAAATTGGAGGTACTTAAATAGTTGATGTTTACTATGCTCTGATGCTGTAGCAGATTCCCAGTTTGACTGTCAGATCCTACTGATCCAAGCCGCATGTGGTCTAAGACTCTAGACTTTGAATACTTAAAACAACAAACTCCAAACAACATTGTCTTGTATATCATTGGTCCACTTAATAGTTACTGCTCACTGTATTAGTCCCTGGCTTTTCTAGTTTACACTTTCTGGATGCAGAACTCTCCCGGAATTATTTGAAGCAGATACGGGAAGAAACTAGTGGAAGGTTATTGAGTGTGGCATATCGACCCAATGGAACTCCAAACAAATGGTGGCTGGCCTTTGCTAAGAGAAAGTTTATGAACATCATCCATACAAATGATTCGTCCTGATGCATGTTCCATAGTGGATGTATGGGCTGTGTGGTACTTAGCTAACGTTTTGCTCATTCATTTGACTCGTGAAATATCGGCGACTGAGTTATTGCTGCTTATAGCGGAGCTTGACAAACCACGACTGATTACAGGTTATCGTTGTAGAAGACTACAGTATTAAAATTTATTCCCAGTAAATTATGAAGGACCATGCGAAACAAAAAAAAAAAAAGGGAAAAAGGGACCATGCAATTCTATGTATAACACGCGTAAGACAAAGTTGGCATTGACACATGGGATTCATGTGGAAACGTCAATGTTAGAATCCCGCTTTTTCCAAAAAGCACAACTATAATCTATTGTATGTGCCGGTACAATCTCATGTCTATATTCTGGTAGAAAACTTTGCGACATGGTTGTTTAAAAGGACCTTTTTATGTAACCATGTCTAATTTCTTTGTTCATATCTCCTTTTTGAGATAAAATGTTTCACAAGCATTACTCAAAAAAAGTTAGTTACATGGGTTCGTTTTAATTTATGTTAGATTGATTCATCCTTTGTTACACGCGATAGATAGGACCATATCTCGAGATATATACAATAAAATATAACGTTTTGTTTTTTGACTGATGAGTATAACTTTAATAAGAATATCACTCGAATAACCGTGGCATCTAATTCTATAGTAGACTTAATAGTCATTTTGTACTCACAATGTTGGGCTCCTGTCATTTTCATCGTAATAAAATACTATGCTTCACTCAAGTGGCAAAGCCGTTACATTTATTCCTTCTGGTGGGGGCACCAAGATGAGAGATTATGTTCCATTGTACCGGAACAAATCGGGGACATTACATATAGTTTTTAATTTCTCTATGGGGCACAGGCGAGTTGGTAAGACCTGAGATGATGTGGGAATAACTTTCCCGGCTTCACGGATTCGATTCTCGTGTGGATTATATGCCTCACTGAAATATTGTGGGGGTATGCTATGGGATATTGATCCTCTCTCTCGGGCCCCTGCCTACACGTGCATATCCCACGATTTACCAACCTGTATGGGCCAAGGGTCTCTGTACTATACATGGATTAGCCCATTAATTGGTTAACTTTTTTAAAAAATAAAATATCAATGTTTAAAAAATAAAGAATATCAAACAGAAAAAATAATGCAGGAGACAAAACTCTCGGTTTGAACATAACTATTAGGTGATTTTGCACGCATGAGGAATACCCTTTCTGGTAATTAAGTTGAGTCCCCTGAAATAATTGTTTGGTAAAATCAGATACGAAATTTTATAATCGTTCCTGAAATTTTATATCTACAATCAACCAGCTTATATTATTACTATTATTATTTTACTCACGGGGTGGTTCTATTATTGAAATAGTAGAGTAAATTAAATGTATAAGTTATCATTTACCCGCGGTCCAATATAAATTTGTATTTCCTGTTTTCACACTTTTGATTTTTCTCTTCAACTGCGGATCTCCTCGACCGTACCGCTCATGATGCCCACATTTCTATCGGTTTAACCATATTTCACTCTTTTCCGGCGCTTTATACTTTTCCCACATTTCGGTCGATTTTTGTCCACTCTTCAGCCAATTCACTATCTTGGCCGAGTAGTTTGTTCAATTTCAATCATCCAATTATGAGATGACATCGGATACGTCGATTATATACGACGTCACGAGATCAAATTTTGGTGATATAATATTATCATTTTATGATATCACGCTATTGTTTTCTTGAAAGATTTTCTTGTATTGTTAAAATTGCTCTCAGTGATCTTGATCTGAACATTGAAAATGTTAGACATACGAGTCATAGAACTAAAACATGATTCCGACTTAAATTGTTCCAAAACATCGATACTATCAAATGTCGATGCAATTGAGCAATACTCGTTTTGTATGTCAGCACACACATGCATGCACATAATAAACCAAATATTTTCATTAGATATCGCCAATCACATGCTATACTAATGACTATTGTCCATTGAATGCACTCTAAGAATTGGCTTATTACAGCGATCAAAGAGTCTAATTCTTGTATTAAAGTCTTCTGGCCTTTTTTTAAAAAAAGAATATGCACTTTTTGCATATATATACTGAGGTTGAACCGCAGTGAGATATAAATATTATATATTTAATATTGCATAAAAATTTCAAAAATTTGATTTCAATTGGATTGGGAGTGGCCTTATCAACATCAGCAAAAATCCCCCTCCACTCCATTTCGTTGTTGTGCAACACGTATATGTTATATATATAAGGCACATACATTTACGAATATTCGAATCGATCTGCGGAGGCACACTCCACACACACACAGGAGCAGTGGTGGTGGTGGTGGTGGTGGCGGGAAATGGCGGGAAATGATTGGATAAACAGCTATCTAGAAGCGATTCTGGATGTCGGGCCGGGGCTGGGTGAGACGAAGTCGTCGTTGCTGCTGCGGGAGAGGGGCAGGTTTAGTCCCACGCGCTATTTCGTGGAGGAGGTGATCACGGGATTCGATGAGACAGATCTCCACCGCGCTTGGGCACGAGTATGTGTGTTTTGGTGCTGTGAGTTCGTGTTTTGTTCGTAGAATGTGTGCACCTACACGTCTTTTACTGTGTCGATCTTTTTTTTGTTCAGGCGCAAGCGACTCGGAGTCCGCAGGAGAGGAACACGAGGCTGGAGAATATGTGCTGGCGTATTTGGAATTTGGCTCGCCAGAAAAAGCAGGTTTCGTTTTTCTTTATTCTTTTCGGTGTTTCAGATACATGTTTCTTCTTTTTGAAGTGTTTCTTCTGTTTGGATGATGACACGTCGATCCCTGACGGGGAAGGAAGTTTGAATTAAAGTCTCTAGATGCATATTTGAAGTGTTATGCTATGCTGGTAGCTTAGTGATTAGAATCTAAAAACATCTCTCTGTGTAATGGTAAATGTTATTGCTTTATTGATTAATTTTTTGGCAATAGCTCACTCTCATGAACTGCGTTCCTGCCCGTAAAATATTTAAAAATCACAAAGACCTATGTGGTTCTCCGAGGAGTTATTCAGTTCGAGGCTATTTAATTAATTTTCCAATAAGCGCAAGCGGAAATACCATCATGGCATAATTTTTATAAGTCGAAATGAATCCATCCTTTTTGTTTAGTTCTGGTGTTACTCGGGAATGGCAACTGTTTTCAGATCGACCTGAGTCTTCTGGATATATTTTCTTTACCCTCTTCTTGTTAGAGATTGCCAGTAATGATATAAGTTGTTAGACAAGAGCATGCTAGATTTGCTACCATAGTTCAACTCGGTCGTTCTTTGGTGGTTACCTTCTGATTAGTGTCATTTCATAAGAACGTTCAGTTGATATGCATTCAAAGTTGGAATCTTTCCTATTTGTCATTGCCTTAACTGATATGTGACGCTTAAAATGTTTCTTACCATATGAGCATAACGATCATGAGTATTCTAGCTCAAAGATCCATGTCTAATAACTATTAATACTTATTGTTTACTTTTTAATTCTGCATGCTTTGATATCTTGCAGAAAACATGATGATGCTTATTGAGAGTTTTCATGATATACATAAATTTCTGTACTGTTGTACCTTAGCGGTTCTCATTTCTCACCCTGGCCTTTCTAATATGCTTCAAGGTTGCTTTAATGTGCCATGCTTTTTTAATCACCATGAAGCGTGATATATTTTGTTTAATATAATGTTAAAGTCTCGTCGTTAATTTAATGCGATTTGCCTGTTTTGACTTATTATTCATCTTTTTTGACAATTATTGCTCTTATTACCTTTTACGTCAATGATGTTACGAGTCATGTTACACTCTTTTAATGATCAAAGTCTTAGAAAATATAGTATGATGCGGTTTTATTTCTTGAAAATTATATTTATCTATCAATAGTGTAATCTCGTTGCCATTATTTTTTAAATTTGTAGCTTGAAGGCGAGGAAGCCCAGAGGATGAACAAGCGCCGTCTTGAACGTGAAAGGGGTCGAAGAGAAGCGGTTGCTGACATGTCAGAAGACTTATCAGAGGGGGAGAGAGGAGATGCGACTGGTGACCTTTCTTCTCATGGAGAAAGCAATAGAGGTCGTTTGCCGGGAATTAGTTCTGTTGATACTTTAGAGGCATGGATTAATCAACACAAAGGGAAACAGTTGTACATTGTATTGATCAGGTACAAAGTAAATCTGTCATGTCTCATATTTCATATTATCATATTATGATTAAAAAGGTATTATGTGTTGATATACTGTTTTTCACATGTTATTCATTAATCAGGTATTTGATAACCTTACTTGGTGTTTTCTGCAATAACCACTCGTTCACTAAAATAAAATCAGATATAATCTTTTGTTTCGAAATGATTTTCCTTTAGTATGGACTCCCTTTTTTATGGATTTTTCAGACCATCAACGATGAAGGAACTAATATTTGTACATGCAGAATATATTATTAAATATTGTGATATAGAGATAGTATGTAGCTTAATATGTACTTTCTGACACGCTCTCCCACAGCATTCATGGCTTGATACGTGGTGAAAACATGGAGCTTGGTCGTGATTCTGATACTGGCGGTCAGGTATGTATTATGTGCTGCTCCAAGGGAATTTTGTGTCACTTTCATATCTGAATAACAGTGGTGCTTAAAAATTCAGGGGTTGTTTCATGATTTTCAGAACTTGTTCTCAGTTGATGGCGTATCAACATTCTTATGGATAATGCTTTATTTTTCTTTTTGTATATTTTCATCAGGTGAAATATGTTGTGGAGCTGGCTAGAGCTTTAGGTTCAATGCCTGGTGTGTATCGTGTTGATTTACTAACTAGACAAGTATCATCATCAGATGTAGACTGGAGCTACGGAGAACCCACAGAGATGCTACCACCACGAAATTCAGAAGGTTTAGTGAATGAAATGGGAGAGAGTAGTGGTGCTTACATCATTCGCATTCCTTTTGGGCCTAAAGATAAATATATTCCAAAAGAACTTCTGTGGCCACATATCCCTGAATTTGTTGATGGTGCTCTTAGCCACATCATACAGATGTCCAAGGTTCTTGGTGAACAAATTGGTAATGGATGTCCTGTCTGGCCTGTTGCAATTCATGGGCATTATGCAGATGCAGGGGACTCTGCTGCTCTTTTATCGGGTTCTCTGAACGTACCCATGATTTTAACCGGTCATTCATTGGGTCGCGATAAGCTGGAACAGCTTTTGAGACAAGGTAGGTTGTCACGGGATGAGATCGATTCTACCTTTAAAATAATGCGTAGAATAGAGGCGGAGGAATTATCACTTGACGCTGCTGAGATAATCATTACTAGCACCAGACAAGAAATAGACGAGCAGTGGCGTTTGTATGATGGTTTTGATCCAATACTAGAGCGTAAATTACGAGCAAGGATTAGGCGCAATGTTAGCTGCTACGGAAGGTTCATGCCGCGCATGGTTGTAAGTACTCTAATTCCACTTTTGACCTAAACCACTCAGCGTCCACATATTTTTTTCTGATCAAATCTATCCTTTAGCCTCTTCTGGTGTTTATCATAGTTTCTCTCCAAGTAAAATGGACGATAATGCTCCTATATGGCACTTTCTTTTTGAATGTGAAATTTTTGTGGTCCCCATATATCTGGACTGTAGAGGGATTTTTTCTTGGTACCGATTCACATGTTCCAAGTTCTCTTCAGGAGGTGGGGTAGACAAGTTTGAGGGTACATTGGGTGTCTGTTACTCAAGAATGAGTTTCTACTCTCAGGTAATACCACCTGGGATGGAATTTCAACACATCATTCCTCAGGATGGAGACGTGGATATAGAAACAGAAGCAAGCGAAGGTGGCAAGTCTCCAGATCCACCTATTTGGATAGAGGTTGGATTAATATACTGCACAATCTTGCGCTATTATGGCAGTACTTATGAGATACATTTGTTTTTCAAAGTCATGAAATACTTATTACCTTAAAGTTTGACCTCCCTCCTTTTTTGTTTCTTAATTTAATGCTAATATCGAAATTATAATATGGCGATACATGTAACAGATAATGCGCTTCCTTTCAAATCCAAGGAAGCCTATGATACTTGCACTTGCAAGGCCAGATCAAAAGAAAAACCTCACTACTTTGGTAAAAGCATTTGGAGAATGTCGTCCTCTGAGGGAACTTGCTAACCTCGTAAGCTGCCACCCCAACACATTTTTGTAGAATGCTTTAACTCCATGTACCAGTATTCCTTTTTTCATTTGCTTCCCTTGTATTTGCAGACATTGATAATGGGTAACCGTGACAATATTGATGAAATGTCAAGCTCTAATGCTTCAGTTCTTTTATCGATCCTTAAGATGATCGATAAGTATGATCTCTATGGTCAAGTGGCATATCCAAAACATCACAAGCAAGCTGAAGTTCCTGAAATCTATCACCTGGCAGCAAAGACTAAGGTACTCTTCGTGTTTATTTTGTAGCTCAAGCGATATTCTTTGTTAAATCAAAGCACAAGTGAATTGAACCAGTTAGACCACTCTACTAACGTTGAAGCTACCAAACAAATAATGAATTTTTCTCAAAATATCAATCCACGCATGACCGACTAGAGACTGGAAATGAATGGACCTATAAACTTCTTCATTAATTTCATAGTCGTTACTCTAGCTTTGGTGTGCAACTGTGCCTTGATGGCGCAGGAGGTGAATTTGAGAAACAATGACAGTATGGTAAAGATTCAGACTTGAACCTTTTAGATCCCACTTCCCACAAGATCATTGCCTTTATTGCATTCTTGGCCATGCCTATATTATTGGTTCAAATAGCCCAAAATGCTTAAGCTTGTGTTACTGAATTGGAACTGGTACATCCCTTGTGAATCTTCTATTTACCTGATTTTTTTCAGTGCATGCATGTGTGCTGCCATTGGCTGGAACTTGTATTAAAGTATTACATCTGGTGAAACTTTTTGTATTAAAATATTACATCTGGTGAAAATTTTAAGTGTATCATATTTTTGTTTTTCTGACAGGGCGTGTTCATTAATCCAGCTTTCATTGAGCCCTTTGGGCTTACTTTGATAGAGGTATGTTGTATGCTTCTGAAGATTTAAACTTGTAAAAGTCAATTTTGTTCGAGTGACCATTTTGATCTCTTCACTATTGAACAGGCTGCAGCACATGGTTTGCCCATTGTTGCCACTAAAAATGGTGGTCCCGTTGACATACACAGGGTATTTCAACTATGTTTCCTTTGTTTATCATCACAAAGATTTTGCGGAAGATGTTTCGTCTCCTGAAGCTTACATCTCTAAACTTGATATTTTGTATTTATACTTGTTGCAGGTTTTAGACAATGGTCTCCTTATTGATCCCCACAATCAGCAGTCCATTGCTGATGCTCTTTTGAAGCTTGTTGCAGATAAGCATCTCTGGGCAAAATGCAGAGCGAGTGGTCTTAAAAATATACATCTTTTTTCATGGCCAGAACATTGTAGAACTTATCTCACCAAAATAGCAAGTTGCAAACCAAGGCAGCCAGGCTGGTTGAAAAATGATGATGATGACGACGAAAATTCAGGATCAGATTCACCAAGTGATTCCTTAAGGGATATACAGGATATATCTTTGAACCTAAAGTTCTCATTTGATGGAGACAAGAACGGGAGCCGTGAAAATATTAATGAGTCGCTAAACCCCGAAGTCCAAAAGAGTAGGCTTGAAAATTCTGTTTTGACATGGTCCAAAGGTTCTGTGAAGAGTGTGCAGAAATCTGGGTCGACTGATAAGGGAAATCAGAACTCTGCTGGCGGCAAGTTCCCTATATTGAGGAGGAGGAAACACATGTTCGTGATTGCTGTGGATTGCTATGAAGGTGATGGTCTTTCTGAATGTGTAAGAAAGATCTTTGAGGCTGTGGAGAAGGAAAGGACTGAAGGGTCGGTCGGGTTCATATTAAACACATCATTTAATATTACGGAAACATATTATTTTCTGATTTCAAATGGCTTTAACCCGACTGATTTCGATGCATTTATTTGCAATAGTGGCGGTGATCTTTATTATTCATCACTTCACTCTGAAGAAAACCCTTTTGTAGTAGACTTGTATTACCATTCACATATTGAATACCGTTGGGGTGGTGAAGGATTAAGAATGACTTTAGTCCGCTGGGCTTCTACAACAGAGAAGAAAGGAGAAAGGGAAGAACATCATGTCGTTGAAGATGAAGAGACTTCAGCTGACTACTGCTATTCTTTCAAAGTTCTGAAGTCTGGAGTGGTAAACCAATTTTCTTACTCTCCTATTTTTCTCTAGTATTGGGTATTAAAACCTAGCGAATAACTATCAACGACTTGAAACATGCTGCAGCTCTTGATGTATCCTCAGTTGTATATTGGTCCAGCTCTATTCCTTGACCTCATTACGTTTACTGCTTTATTTCTTTTCATTATCATGTGTCCATTTTTGTCTTTCAGGTTCCTCCTGTCAAGGAACTAAGAAAGTCATTGAGAATTCAAGCACTACGTTGTCATGTTGTTTATTGTCGAAATGGATGTAAGATTAATGTGATTCCAGTCCTTGCTTCACGTTCTCAAGCACTCAGGTACAGCTTTTTATTGGTGATGCTATTTTTTTTTTTTGACATCTATGCTTGCACCCATTATATCATTTTCTAAAGATTTAAGTACAGCTCCTGCGTTTGCTTGGATTTTCATCTGTTAGTGTAGCATTCGCTTCCTTCCCAAGTTCTAAAGAGTGCCCTCGGATGCATTCAATTTAGCGCTTTTTTTCTTGAAGCTGGATGATTGTTTCTCATTTCTCAACATCCCGCTCTCCCCTTGAGAAGTAGTATGAAGATGATTTTCTTCTTTCTTACCTCAACCTATACTTCTTAAGATAAGACATTATTTGTGATTATTTTAGTAGGATTTGGGTTTACTTGATTGTACACCAATTGAAACTAAATGGAGCACTCAACATACTCGTAGCTTTGACCTCTTCTTTGGTATAGCATTGGCATGTCACCATGCCTTAAATGGAATCACAACTTGACATGTAAAACTGGCTTTACAGGTATTTATATCTTCGCTGGGGTATGGACCTGTCGAAGGTCGTTGTTTTTGTTGGGGAAAGTGGGGACAGTGACTATGAAGAATTGCTCGGAGGTGTTCACAAGTCTGTTGTGTTGAAAGGCATTTGTAGCAGCTCAAACAACCAACTCCATGCGAACAGAAGCTATCCACTGACCGACGTCATATCCTATGAGAGCCCAAACATTGTCAGCATGCCTGAAGGATATAGCAGCTCTGATCTCCGAGCCAGATTGGGCGAGCTAAAGTTCCTCAAGTTCTAAATTATCACTTATGATCATAAGGGCATACCATGCCAAATATAATGAATGATTAATTCTCATATTTTACGGATTACTTCCTGTTGCTCAAAGCGCAGGTTATATGATGTTGTGAAAGAACATAGTTTGAATTACACAGGTTACAAACTGTAAATTCTTGAAACCTTTGAATGTGAGAACTATCCGGTCGCTCTTCGTAGCACTGGCTGTTTTTATGGCACAGCTCTTCACGACAACAGGAAAGAACTCTATAACTCTCTCTTGTTTTCCATTGAGTTGAGTCGTTTTTTGGACAGATAGCTCGTTAACCTTCACGTAATTTACGCCATGCCATAGATATATTCGTATGCAACATAATATTATCAGGAGTTATATGTTGTATTTTTTAAGTTGAAACTTATGTTTGATGCTTATTAATATTTGAATATTTTTTCATTACTGGTTGATTAATTTCTCTGGTGGACCATTGTGCTGATACTGCATGGGCCGTTACTTACCAACTCCAAGTCGTGGTTGTAAATTAGTTGAGCATCATGTGTCACACTTGATGAACAATTTAATGTTCACAGCCTCATCAGTCTTAGCTCGGAATTAGGTGTCAGTGGGTCTATATATTATTTTGTAGAATGTCAGCCTCGTTGTATACATTGTTTTCTTTCTTTTTTTTTTTTTTGTGGGTACCTATTTGATTTGATTTGTTTGGTTTTAAAATCACATTATGACAAACGCCTTGGACCTTAGTGTAAAGCTTTCAAAAACATATCTCGGCGTTGAACATTGTTCGAGTAGTAATTACTAAGTAATTATTATCTGACAATATTTTATAAATATTTTACTATCATCAAAATCTTGTAAGAATATCACCTTATAAAAAGAACCAGTTCAATCTATATATAATATATATCCAGGAATGCGGTGCTCATCCAGGATGCCAGTATCCACTTATTTATATATATATATTTATATATATATATATATATATAAATTTGATATGGTGGACATCCAACATGGACACCAGACTGACGTGGCAGCACCTGAAAGTGTCACGTCAGCCTGGTGCCCACCATATCATTTCTTTATATATATATATATATTTGTAAACGCTGAAACGTTTTTAATGCGGTTAGGGATGCTCATTCTGGCATACCTATGAATTAATGAGGTTTAATTCAATTCAATTCTTGGCTCTGGAATAGATTGATAGACAGATGGACACGTTGTAGAGTGTTGACTTTTATTGAATGTGGGGATATCTGGCTGGTGTGTACAATAATGTGACATAATTGAGTTTTCTTAACTTATTAATTTTTAAAATTAAATTAAAATATATTTGAGTATTCACGTATTAATTTTTACAAATCCCAGAATAGTTGTAAAAATGAGTTATAAATTATAGCCTTTCTGCAAACAAAACCCAAATTTAAAACAATATCTTAAATTCGAGTCTTAACTATAACAAAATATCTAATTCCTACTAAAAAAACATATATTAACAACTTAAGAAATGTGAGCCATCATACCTATTTTAATATTTATTTAATCGGAGAATATTTTATTTTATTTGCTAATAAATATAAGACAATATTATTTGACGTCTATCAATTTTTTACTCAAATGTTGACCACAACTCTCTCTTCTACATATTCTCAAACAATGAGATTTATGCATAATATGATTAAATTCCTTTAATCACTTTTTGCTGCAACAAAGACACCTAGGAAAATGTCTATGACGTTTACTATTATCATTATTTTATTATTTTTATTTTTATTTTTATTTTTTTTATTTCTACCTAGTTTTATTGCAATTTCCGATATATCACTGTACACGTATTTAAGAATACATATTCCCGATCGGAATCAAATTTAAGCCTCTAATGATCCATTACAAGCGTATTGATGGAACAAGCAAAGCGAATTACGGCCGAAGTCCCAACTCCAAACGTTTCTGTTGTCACTATTATTAAATGATTTCGATTCTGAAAATTCATTTGCTTATGCTTTATTAAGGTTTAAAGAAAGACAATCACTACCGGTCGTAATTTAAAAATTACTTCATTCTTATTTAATATTTTGTATTAATATTTGTTTAAGTTTTTTAATAATATATATACGGTGGCGTGCAAATATAATAGAGTATTTACATGGAAAACCAAAAGGTTGTGGTTTTGATCATAGTTTCTTATGGTGAACAAATTGACCATTTTTTGTATTAGTTACTTTGGGCATCTTCAACCCTGTACCAAATTGATGTAAAAACACTATATTTTGATGCATGATTTAATCTCTAATGGGACTGCACTATCTCATCAAATTAGTGCAGCCCCCAAAACCCAGCACCAAATATGACGTAGCATATTTTGTTGTGAGCTATTTTGGTGCCCTCCTCTTCGTTTTTTTTTATTTAAAAGAATTATTTAATAAATTTATTTTATATAAAATAATTGAAAAAAATTAAAAATATTAGTAGTTAACTTAAATAATTATTAATTTTATTTAATATTGCAATAGATTCATATTTATTTTATTATTTTTTCAGAAATATAATTTATTTTTAAAATGTATTAAAAGTTATTTTGCTTAATTGAAATATTAATACATAAAAGATAGGTAAACGAGATAAAATATAGCATAAAACAAATAAGTAGATAATAAAAAATAATATATAAAATATAAGAAATAGAAAATAACAGGAATATTTCGATCATATATCTTTTGGTGTAAGATTTGAAATGAATGGGTTGAAGATGAATGTGTGTTTGATGCAGAAATTTTACCATTTTAGTGCAGAAATTGCACCAATAAAGTTATGGGTTGGAGATGGTCTTAATAGTCTCAATATTTAGATTCAAAGCAATAAAAATAGTAAAATACTAAAGCATTTGCTTAACGCCCTCCCAAAAAATGGTTAGAAAAAATCCCCAAATTCCCAACCACCATGCTATTAACTCAACACAAAGATACTTTATAGATTGATATGAACAGAACAAATAACTACTTGAAAATTAAAATATTTTCAATTTGTCTTTCTTCCCATTTAACTCGTCCTATAATTTTGATCTCCCTACTTTTAATCTTCGATATATAGTCAGTTTTGTTTAACTAATTTTATCTTGGCTCAAATTTGATGTATAGTTAAAATAGCATTGAACTTGAACTACTAAAATCTAATTCCAGTTGACGTGAACTAATTTTGCCTTTTTATGCAATGGTTATTTAACCACGATAAGGGCATTGCTCGGTTGTTAGACCACAGGAAAAAAGGGTACATAATACACCATCAATAAAACTAAATCTCTTGAAATTGATATCTATTGTATATAGTTTTCTGCTAGAGTCTTAAATCAAGATGTTAAATCGGCCTTTTTTCTTAGAGTAAATACCCTTTCTTGATGTAAAAAAAAACCATATTAAGTTATTCATATTTACCTTCACTCTCATTAATTTGACATCCAAAGTGAAACTAAAAAGAGTTTTCTTTTTCCAAACAAATACAAATCGCTGCTACCAAATATATATGTTGATTATTAAGAAAGAATTACAGGCTGATTAATTTGCAACTTAGACTAAAAAAAAAGAAAAGAAAGTGGGTCCCTGCCTACTCGTGCATATCCCTCGATTTACCAACCTGTATAAGTCAATGGGCCTCTGTCGGTTAACCCATTAATGGGTTAACTTTCTAAGAAAAGAAAGTGCAACATGCACGTACTCAGACACACACACACACACACACATATATATATATATACATAACATATACATATATGTATATATATTCCACTGATATATATATATATATATATGTACCTTTAAATAAACAGAAAGAAAAAAGAAAAGAAATCATGCATGATGCCAGCATTAAATGAAGAAGTTAATGGTAACCTAATCAAATGTTCACAAAAACCTAACTGTGCAGCATTAAATTCAAGCAAAGGCAAAGTTTGAGCCTTCCTCAATAAATGCTCTTTTGTTTGCAGAGTTGCTTGTTACCATACCTTTCACACCTTTCTTCTCTGTATTTCATATGAAAAGGGTTTCTATTTTTCTCTCCAAATCAAGAACATCAACTCAAGAAATTTTGTATTATGGTAAGTAGCAGTAAAGGGTCTGCTCGGAAGAGGAAAGTGAAAGGGATGGATCCAGAAAAAGATGGAAAGCTTTGCACACCAGAGAACTGTATCATCAAGAAAAGCATCAGTTGCAAAGATTTAAAAGGGAAAAAATATCATCTTTTAGCCTATCATGAGCTGCCCGAGTATATGAAGGATAATGAGTATATATTGAATTATTATAGGGCTGATTGGCCTCTGAAACAGGCATTTTTTAGTGTGTTTCGGTGGCATAACGAGACATTGAATGTGTGGACGTGAGTAAAGTTTTCTTTTGTCGAAGTTTCTTTCATTTCTTGTTATACTCCCGAGTTGAAATCATATTTGTGTGTTTTCTTGCAGACATTTGCTTGGGTTCTTGTTGTTTGTTGGATTGACAGTGGCAAATGTAAAGGACGTGCCTCAGGTTGCAGATTTCATCACAGTATTTGCTGGGTAATTTCAAGAAATCTTTTGAATTTTATCCTTAATGCATTTTTCGAATATGCTTTGGACTTAGGCAGCGTGCATGATTGGATATTAATTCTGTGGTTCGTAGAAAAATAATTTGATTATTTAGACATCTCTTTTGCTCGCAACAAGTTCGGAGAGTGGGTCAATAGGGAGGATTTTGGTGGGGGGGATGCCCGACGGAGGACCGGGTAGGTATGTCCCAAAAGAATTTTAAGTATATATATATATATATAAAACTTGATATTGTGGGCGTCTGTTATGGACGCCCGTTATGGGCGTCTGTGTGGACGCCTGGAGATGTTCAGCCGAACATCTTATGAAATTGATAAAATGTTCGGCTGAACATCTCCAGGCCCATACAGGCGCCCATAACAGGTGTCTACAATATCGGGCCTATATATATATATATATAATGTAAACCTTTTCTGAAAAATTTACAAGATGAAAGGACACAAATTCTTTTTATATTTAGCCATTTTATCTTTTGTTTTGTTCATTATTGTCCTATCTGGGCTAATGTTCCCATATTCAAAGCTGAGAGTAATTGGAAATTTCTCTTTCTTTCTGTCGATGATTGTATTAATAATTTCTTGTAAAAGTAAATCAAATTGCTGCAGAGCATTTAGTTATTAGCTGTCTGTTAATAATCATATTCAATTATAGAAAGGGACATTTAACTATGATCTGTCAACCGTCGCCCACTTTTCTTAAAAAGTTGACTTGTCAATCTGTTGGATTTAATTAATTCAAGCCATCAAGTGTACATACAGATTTTATATGCTACCACAACTTCTTCGGTACTCTTCCATCACCTACTAAAATCCAAAATGCATTAAGAATCCAAATGATACATAAAAGAAAAAATTTAAAAGAACACAATGTATTTTCGAAATCACCCTGCATCAAGATCTGTGAAATTTACAACTCTTCATGGCTAGTTTAACTTCCTAATGGTGAAAGGTTGTGGTGAAATATGTTGTTTGTGAACTATGTTTCAGTTCGATTCGGACAAAAATTTTATCTGAAGTTTCCTCCACAATCGAAGCTAGGAAATAATTTGTATTGCTGTGTTTTACAGGCAATACCCACCAGCAAACATATCCAAGAACTTCTCCCTTGTGAGTCCCCCTGATTCCGAAAGTACCTATAAGCTATGAGCCCTCAAGTTTCTTTAAATTTTTATTGACGAAAATGATCAGAATTCGAATACTTATCATTTCAGGGGCCAACAAAATTGATCGATCTGAAGCAAGAATCCCATTTGGGAATCGACACGAGCTCGGCCGAAACCGTGACCACGAGCTGGCCATTTTACGTGTACTTAAGCGGCTCCATGTTCTGTCTCCTGTCAAGTAGCATTTGCCATCTCTTCTGTTGCCATTCACACCACCTTAACTTACTGCTGCTACAAATGGATTACGTCGGCATAACCGTCATGATAATTACTTCGTATTTCCCAGCCATGTACTACATTTTTGAATGCACCCCGCATTGGCAAGTAGTGTACCTGACCGGCATCACGATCATCGGGATTTGCACCATCGTGACGTTGCTCTCTCCGGCCTTCTCGACCGGGAAATACCGTTCTTTTCGAGCTATGCTTTTCGCATCCATGGGATTGATTGGTTTGATACCTGCCATTCATGCTATCGTGGTGAATTGGGACGATCCCCACCGCAATGTGACGTTGGCATATGAATCTGTGATGGCGTTGTCGTATTTGACGGGGACGATGGTTTTATGTTTTCCGGATACCTGAGCGGTGGAAGCCAGGATTGTTTGATCTTGCTGGGCATAGCCATCAGTTCTTCCATGTCTTCGTTGTGTTGGGGGCATTAGCACATTATGGTGCTGCACAATTGTTCTTGAGATATAGAGGCCAGATGGGGTGTCACAAATAGTATCATGTGCACATGATTCATTGCCAAATGAAGGATATATATATTTTGCTATTGCTTTCTCCCCGAGGTGTAAGATTATGATATTCAAATGAAGAATATGATTTTTCTTTCCACCTTACTCCTTAATCAACAACCACCATCCCAATATATGATCAAGATACCCCATCCCAACCTGTATAAGTCAATGGACCTCTGTCCTATATAGGATGTTAGCTCATTAATGGATTAATTTTTAAGAAAGATCAAGATACCCCATCGTTGTAGGATCGTGCTTGAAATTTTGTCGGCTTGAATCGATTTTTAGTTTTGGGCCCTCACATGTGCTATAGATTTTTTTTATAATTTGTTTTTGTCAATATTACCTACAAAGTAGAAAAAAACATTATAAAATTAGATAAAATATAAACTAACATAATAAGAAAAAATAAGAATTAAAAAATTATTAATTACCACTTAAACATCACACATCAAAATGCATTTACTCCAAAAATATCCGAGATATTGATATTTGAAAGAAGTATTAAAAATTTGGAATAAGTGGTGGTTTTAGGGTCTAAATTAAATAAAACATATATAATAAGGATTTAGTTGATTGTGATCAAATCATGCCCTGCATCCATGTATCATGGATTACACACCACGATATTGGAAACAAATACGCAAGTTAGAGAATGGCATCGATTGAAATTGGTAACCCAAGAAAACAACGTGGCAAATGCATTTGCGAAAATAGTAATATCTTGGCCACATTCGGATCTCATGAAAATTCTGAATGAAATCCACAAGCGGTTTAATGCATCGGATTACTTAATGGGTTTCGTTCTAAAGCTAATTTTGGAAACCAAGTCTTTTACTCGTTGAAATTTGAAGTGTCAACTATTTGTGATCAATTTCCAGTGGAAAATGCACTTCACTATATATATTGATCTGCCTTCGGCACAGGTAAATTTAATGGAAGAACGAAAAGTTGAACCATAAAAAAAAGGCTTAGATTTTGATAATGAAGAAATATAAAATAAGTTATGTAACTGCCTTTGGTACTACTTGTTAGGACCATGAGCTACCAGTGACGATCCTCCTAACACCATACACCAACTAAAGCACAAGCCAAGGAAAAAGAAATTGTAAATGCTGATATTGGAAAACAACTAATAGAAATGCTGGCATCTACAAGAGTATTGGTTTTTGTGTTTGAACTCATGCCCCTCTATGATTCAATTGAATCTCGACAAGGCCTACATTTTAATCAAAACTAAGTCGAAACCTAGATATGTGAATCTTTAGTACCAAAATTAAACCATGTCACTAAAAACTACTACAAAAGGAAATAAAAATATTATTCTTTCAGATGAACAATTTTATGTTACAGATTCTCATTTCAAGAGGATTCACAGCTTACCTGGTAATGTAGTGCTTACCCTCGTACTCAACATAACCAAGGCCCTTTTAAGGAACATAAGGCTGCTTCAAGACAGAGTGAGTTGGAGGCTGGAGTGACCAATAAAAGCAACAGAATGCTTAATCATGAAGTCCCATTTAATTTTAAAACCCCAGGGAGAAACCGTATTCCTCTATGTTGCTTCAGTTTCGCAAGAGCTTCTTGTGTTTTGCCACACTTCAGATCCACATAAATCGCCGTAACAATAGCCTGGGTGGCATTGGGTATTTCAGATAAAGCTATCATCACAAAATGTTGCGCTCGTTCAAGATCCCCCATCAACACACAATTGACAGCAACATTAGCACACAAAATTCCACGAGCCTCTTCAGGAGTGGCAAACACGGAGAGTTTGGATTCACTTCCTGATGAGCCAGTATTAAGAGCCCCAGACCCACCATTTGTGTCCTCGTTGTCAAGCTCCTTTTCCATTGTCAGCTTTTCACAGTCCTCTTGGCTGTATGGAAGTTCCACGTTGTTTCCAGCGGTCACATACATCAGCAGATAGTCAGCAGCTTCCTTCACCTTATTTAGCAAGCATAATGCCTCCGCTGCATACATAAACCCAAGAAAAATGTATATTCTTGAGCACTCCGGGACTCTCAACAGAGACTTTGCTGTCGATAGCGCTTTCAAAGGATTTCCGAGTACCAGCTCTACAAACGCCAAATCTGTGAGCACTGCTTGCTTTATCATCCTGTTCTCCTTCATACAGAAGTCCTCGTATTCGGGAACAGAATTTTGCAATGACGTAATTAGATTATTTCCGACTCTTTGTTCTTTCACTTCACCATTTGAATTGACCTGGCTTGTCGTAGACGACAAATTAGATGCCTTGGGATCACTACCTGTGGTATTCTTGTTATCTGCACTCTGCAGCGGTGATGATTCTATTGATTCACTTTCCTCAGAACTAGGAGTTGAACCACATCTAGAACTTTTTGACTCCAATGAATCCAACAAATGCATAGAATTGACCAAACACTGCCGAGCAAGAGACAATGAGAGAACAGGCTGCCTGCCGTGACTTGGAAACAAATCATCCTTTCCGATAAATTCAAGTTTGTCATCTGATGAAACCTGGTAATCCAGTGCAAGTTGCCTCCATTTCCCCTTTCCAACGACATTAACTCTAATATCAGATTTATCATTTGAGGAAGGACTAGATTTTATCAACCCCTTTTCTAAGGCCATTAGACAGCACTCAGCCATCCGTAACCACAAAAGAGGTTGGTTGTAAAAAATTAAGCTGGCGGTTTGGAAACAGCGAGCAGCATGGAAAGGTCTACCACAGGTCAAGGAATACACACCACAATTATATGTTATCAGAAGGGATTTATCCTGAGACAAAGTTGCAAGTTTTGGAGGTTTTTCCTTCCTTACGATCAAGCTGTTATTTAGGGCTTTCGAAAAGAAAAAACCAGAGGTGTGATGCTTCCTAAGTCGATAATAGATACACCCGAGATTATTGTAGTACATGCTAGATATTCCAGTTTCTGAGTGGTTACTTGATGCTAATAAAAGCTTGATTGCTTTGCGATGGTTACCACGAGCATATTCGAGCTGTGACTTCAAATAGAGAGCCATGTGATAATCTTTGCCACGAGCTATGTTCATAGCCATCTTAACTTCACGTTTGGCTGCCTTCAGGTTCCGGGTGAGAAGAAGAAAACGAACTTTGTAGAGATACAACATAAGCCTTAAATCAACAGCTGACAAGGACTCAAAAGCTTGGCTTCTCGAGAGATCAGCAGAAGATGGGATTCCCGGTCTTTGAAGGCTTCGGGCACTAATGTCAAGGGAAGATAATAACTGCAATGATTCATCTTCGAGTGATTCCTCTGATAAGGTGCCAATTAAAGAACTCTCCAACGCATTTGGAGTGTCGGCAGAATCAGAATGAAAAGCATCTGAAATAGTTGAATTGCTGGGAATTGAAGAAGATTTCGGTGCTGACAAAGGTGGGTGTTGTGCAGAGAGGCCGTTATCTACTTGATTTGTCAAGCTACTGACACAGAAAACCTTCTCAATGTAGTTTATCACATCCTGAAATAATAGTTCTTATTTGATCCACATATAAAAGCCATGATAAAAGAGTTACAAAAGTAAATAATAGTAAAATCTTATGACATGGAGATATGAAAAATAATGGTGATACAACTTAAGAGTGTACAGCTATCACGTTATACTGCAACACACCACTCAAATCAGAGTTGTTAACAGATTTATGTAAGAAATAACCCATTAGAAAGAGTAGAAGAAATCTCATTGGCAATTCATACCAATACTGCACTGGAAAAGAGCAAGCAAGAGTAAATTCTAACTAGAATGAAAGGCACAAGCTGTCAAAGCCAAGACATAACTAACCCCAACTAGCTTGATCTCTAAGACTTCTAACCCATATGTTCTCACAAGAACAACTCACCCACTGTCCCCAACGTACGTTTTAAGTAGTTTATGCCAACAATATGAAATAACAGGTCAATCACCCATAACACCAACGAAATTGTGCAAAAGATAAAATGATAAGTGAAAGTAGAAGCTATCCTGAATCAACCAGTATATCTATGACAGGGTCCGCATGCTACTTCAAAGTGATTTTATGGATTTCAGTATGCATGTAGGTGGAAATGAGTTTACTCTGGCAAACAGAATGTTCAACCTTAATTCTATGAGAATCACTTGTTACAAAGACTGATAGCCAAATAACCCTTCTTATTGTGTCACTATTTAACATTAAAATTGCTAAACAGAAAAACACACACACACAGACGCATATTTTCAGTTCTTCCACGATTCATTATGATTTCTGAGCTAAATCACATATAAGGTATCAACAAAATTTTCAAAAACACTGATAATAAATCGCAAAGATTGTTCTTTCTGTGTTAATTGAAACAGAAGTTTCAAATACTTGAATCAAACACGATCATGTTGTTCCAATTCATTTAGCAACTAATATCAACCAAAGAAATCATTTAAAAAAGTAGTTACACCATTCTTAAAACCCTTCCGACACTTTTCTTTTAGATTTTAGTCACATAAGAAAATGTTGTTTTTCAATAAGAAATAACATTCATTATTAAATTTAAGAATATTATGCATGGACCTAGCAGGTCCTTTATCTTTTTTCGAAAATTAAATGAGTCCTCTGGTCAACATAAACTTTAATCTGGATATATGATGGTGAATTTTGCATTCAACTATTTAAGATTATCATTAGAAAATTTCAAAATCTCTGTCTACTATGTTGCTCATTATAAGAGCATCTAAAGATTTAAAATCAAATCCATACAGGTAAGGTAAGACAAGGGAAAACACCAATCCATGTATTAACAACTTCCTCCAAGCATGTTACAGAAAAATAAGAGCTTTGAAAATTAAGAAAAAAATCTCACTATGGAAGAGAAATTTGTTCAATAGTTAAGTGTTTCAAACAGCAATTCCGTATATACATCACATGCTGGCATTATTTAAATTTCCATCAGATCTAACCACTTGCAGTTTAATGCAGAATACAACATACCCAACGTTTTTCAGGTAAAAATGATAATACTATCTATTCCTTGAAAAAGAACTACTGGAACTGAAGGAATCACAATGTTGATCATATTTTGACAAAAGAAGGTAAAACAAGCCCCACTTGATAACACCACATGCATTCTGAGATAGACTGTACTTACAGCAGATCTTGATGCATGCTGAGAGAGTAATGCAACATCCAGTAACAAGAGGCAAATACGAAGTGCAGTTCCCTGTAAAATGGTGACTGTTAGCCAATTGGTTAAATCAGAATTCACAAACAATAAAAATTGTAAAATGGAATACATGATGCTTACCTCATCAATCGGTTCAATGTCCTGATATAAAGTGTCCAAACATGAAAATGATTTTGGGTACTCGTGAAGATGGAACCAGACAACTGCCTGTGGTGAATCATAAATGCAAACTGAGGATTAGAACAAAAAAATTAGCACTCAAATCAAGTAGTAGTGGCGTCAAGATACATGAAACGTACTATGTTGAACATTGCCACGGAGGTATCAAATTCATCACCACGAAAAACAGGGGAACCAGAAACCTTATTCATGACATTATTCGTTCCCCTCATGCTAGCAGTCGTATCTTTGCTTCCAGTATGCCGGCCAGCCTCTTGGTGTTCTTTAGATGCCAAAGCAAGCTCTTCATTTTGTTTCTAGACCGAGGGGAAAGGAAATCAGCATTAGACTAAGAGAAACCAAAAACTTGTAATAAGTTGGAATGCTTTCATGTTAAATAAAAATACAAAACTAAAAGGGAATCATATGATCAGTAATCCTATGCTTAAAAAGGGTAACATTAAAAATTTTGCAACTGCTAGCTGCATTACAAATAAATTCGTTTTGCCAGACCGAAATTAAAAGTCGAAGGAATAATGAGAGGAGGATGCATGCAAAGCTTATAATTAATTGGCAAAGGATGAATAGTTTTCATACTGAACAGGCTGACTTCTCATCTTCCTTATACGTCCTGTCTGCTAATAATTGTTAAAACGAACAACGAAAATCAGTACTACTCAATCTACTTGAAACATTCATTTAATGCCAGTACCAACAGGAACTCGTAATATTCATTTCTCAGGAACCTATCATTCCAAGTAATTGTCATGAATTCCATTCAATTAGAAATATGTGTATGAAGATGAATAACGTCCTTACATAAAGAAAAGGAGTGAGAAAGTACCATCTAAGTACAAACCTTGACGTTTTCAAGTGCCTGAAGAAGCCTTTTAGGATTTGCACAGCCATCTTGCATGTTCTCCACAATCGCTATGTTATGAAGTATCTAAAATGGGAAAAATAACATTAAGATAAGATATATCAATAAGACAGAAACTGCAAATCAGATAACAGACGGATCATTCATTTTACAAAATTTCATCCTGGTACGATCCGCTCACAGAGACTAGATTGAATCAGTAGTTTTAATGTTTTTAGAAACCTAACAACTGGAAAGGAATGATGAGCAACAGCAGTAGTGTGATTTCGATGAAATTTATTTTATTCAACTTCTCTGCTTAATAATTTACGGAGACCAGTAAAGTTAATCATGCATTAAAATTTTCATGTTCCTTTCACAATTTCCTTTTAATAATGTTAACAAATCTCAAAACAAAGTTGCAGCTTCAAATTCAACACTTCAATATAAAATTAATGAAAATCATCTATAGCGTACTTTTTTACTTCTATACTGGTAACCGATAAGGAGTAGGTCACAAAGTACATCAGGAGACCTAAATATAACATGATTGCGTGTGCTGCTGCGAGAAGAAATCATTAATACGTGCCTCATGCAATAAAAACAAGCCGGGTCACAGCGCTCATGTACAACTGACCTCATTAGGGTTCTGCCTTACAAACTCACACTTTCAGATTCAACCTTGTGGCAAAACATGCAAAAGTTTTAGCTCTTATTCCTAGACATTAATAAAACCCCCATCCCGACATATTATTCATTTTATAGAGGTATGGACAATGATAAGGCATATTATAATGAGTTCCTTCTCGTAGCATAATCTGGCACTGAACATGCAGGACATTGCCTAAGGGCTTACAGGAAATCTTGTGCCCCAATCCCCTCACTTCACTTTTATTTTTCGAAGGAAGAAAAGAAGGAAATATTTTGTCGAGAAGTGCCACATTCTCCATTTAATATGGCCCCTTGGAATATGAGACACACCAAAATACAAGAGTACATCCATACTACCTAAGACTAGGAACTGTCAATAAGATAGTAAAGCCAACAGCAACCAACGCAACATAGATGTAATGGAAAATTTTATCGAGCATTGCTGGGTAAGATTAAGTTTAGGATTCCAAATTGGATTCAGAAGCATATGGATTGTAAGTTCTTTTCGGTTTCGGTATCTGTATAGGGATTTGAGTCTTATTTTCTGTTGATTAGCTTTCGACTCCTTCTGAGTGTCCTGGTCCACCATTTGCAATTATTTAATATTTCTTAATATAAGTTTGTTTCCTATAAAAAAAGATTTAGTAGAAAACTTGGTTGAATGGGACGTTTATTTTATATTGTAATCTCCATGAGTACACCTGTCTCTGGCCTTCACAGATTTTCCTAGTAAATAAATTTAATAATGCATCGTGGAAAAAAGGATAAAGCCAGGTCACTAATCATTATTATATAACAAATGAGAAAAATAAATCCAAATAGAACAAAACGCCAGCCTATGTCATTTTATTAGCAATCCAAGAAATCACAGTAAGCTAAGGTGAACCAATTTAAAAGAAATAACAAGATGTGGGAACAGAAAGAAAACAAAATAAGTTTAAAAGATAATGGCTTCAGAAAGTGTCACTCGGTTCCCCCATGTTATTTGATGCCTAAGAACACGGTAGAGGACCCAGTTCCATTTCCAGAACTGAGAGAATTAACAACACAAGAAATGGTTCAACTCTCAAACAAAAGATTTATCAAGAAAAACACTAAGGACCTCATATCTTCTACTCATAAAAACCTTAATTTATTGAACCTCAATCCGCATGTTATGGCATCACATACAACCAAAAAAAGGAGGAATAGCAATAGTACAAGTTAACAAGATAATTTGCCGTGAAGTCACAAGCACTCGAGCCTGAATTTAGCCATGGGCTACCGCAACGTGAGTCTCAAATATGACATCGGTATCTCAAAATAAAACGATACCAATCCAATGACAAATTCGTAGACTTGAAATCACAAGCCAGGGCAACATAAAGAATACAAAAGAAAAAAACATAAGAAACTTCTTAATTCATCATGAGCTAAACTCTCTTCCATTCACACCAGCGACAGCGCTGTCCTGATAGTCTTAGTATTTCACTAAAAGGACTTAGAAGACTCGAAATTAGAGAATACAATAAATCTGAATTCCTTGAACTAAATTACAAGATTACCCACCTTCGGATCGCGCTCCTTCTTCTGCGACAACTGATTCAAAATCCTCAAACAATCCACGTACTTTCCAGCCTGAAAGAGCAAAGCAGCTTCCTTAGCAAGACCCGCGGCAGCAGACAAAGCACTGTCGTTCTCCGCCACCGAAGCCGACGGCGAGATTTCTCTGTTAGGAGAAGGCAATGACACCGAATTTGAATCCATAACTTCACAGATCGATTCAATTGGACCCTGAAACGGCACTACAATGCACTGCCGATAAAGGTAACACCTAACTTTCCCCTTCTCGGAAATCCTTCAGATTCGAATTCAAATCTAAGATTTCAATTGGAGTGGAAAAGAGTCTTCGATAGAGTTAATGAGCTGAGTAGAATCCTAAACCCTAGCGTCACAATTTCAGTTTCACTGTTTCAGCAGGAGAAATGAAGAAAGAGAGGTTGATAACATAATACGCATCATTTTGTGAATAATACAATTGGTAGAGGGCAATTTTGTTCGTGCCAATTTTACAATAACAAATCAATCAAAGTTATTTCTTATAAAATATATACCACCTTAGCTATTAAACGTAAACATAACAAATATTTTGCATCAGCTAAATACTCGTGTTTAAATAGTAATATACAAACCAATAGCCTAGATGATATGCTTCATCAAGTGTTATTTCAAATTCGTGATACTTTATAATCATTCTCACCTATTAACTAATTCAAAAATCGCATGGAGATTTGTTCATATTTCAAGTAGTCGTTTATTTATTGACGATTATTTGAAGTTTATTTACTGAACAATTATGCGGATATTATTTTGGTTTGGGCAGGCCTTCTGGGTACATTGCAAAATCTGTACTGGGCCAGTCAAATTGTTAATTTGTTGGAGTCTTGAATTGGGTTAATACTGGGCCAGTCATGAATTGTTATTTGGTGTGGCCCACTTATTAGTTGGAGAAATTGGGGTAGTAGGATGAAAATTGACAAAATTATATTTTTGTAAAATTATATTAAATATGATGATGATAATAATGTATACGTTTTGCGTTTATCGAAAACAAATTCTTCCATAATATTTGATTTACTTTACACTCAAATTTAAGTCGTGTTTTCAGCTTGCATTATAAAAGAACGTGTGAGATAGATTTGGTGCTTTTACATGTTTGTTAGAAGAGTTACGTTTTACGAATTAAGTGTATTGTTTGAATTGAATTAACAAAAACTCTTATATCATTTTCCTGACATTTTCTGTTTTCATTAATTTTAATAGTGCATGGTGATTTGGATGTTTTTAAAATTATTTTGACCTATAGGATAATTTCATGATTTTTTCAAAAATTGGAGACTAAATCAAATACAAGGAAAAAGAGTGCATTAAAGAGTCCATTAAAGACGCACATGTGCAATTGTACCACAAATGCAAACAAAAGTACTACTATTGTCCGATGCTCATGTGAATAACAAAGACAAAAAAACCAGGCAGATATAACCCTATTTTTCTCCGATCGACGAGCTATCGTGGGTCGATAGGTCTTTTCTCGAGCACTTAACTGTATGAATTTGAATGAGTAAGAATATGTTGTGATAGGTCACATATAACCACGGAAACAAGTTAGAGGGCGGCGAAAGTGTTTACGGTGAAACTCTCCTATTTTTAAGTCAAGTCAGGTGATTGGAAGATAAAGTAAGAACATAGATAAAGTTAAGAGTTCATGAGTTTGTGAATATATGTGAAGTGAAGCATGTATGGGTGTTTATAGAAGCGTTAAGCGGTCCTTGTGGCCATGCCACCCAGCATGTGATGGCTGGAGCGATTCTTACACCTATTATTATATCTACATTGACCATTTTCAAGGCGAGATTGTTCTCTGACTTTCGAGATGTGACTAATTCAATGCATACTCACGGTGTGCCATCAGAGGCGTGATTGTTGGAAATAATATGGTGTGCCCAGGTGTCCAGACACTTGCTCAATCCACTATATCTCGAGATGACATGTTCAAGGGTGGATGATTCTCGGATACCGAGGTAACATGCTCAAGGATGATGGATTTTCGGGTCTCGATATGACCATGCATGGTAAAAATCCTCCAACATGACCATACACCTGTCCTTGAGGCTTGATCAACATCACTTGTATTGTACTCGCATGATCTAATCGTCTCATTGATGACAATTACATGAACTTGAATAGGGCAATTTTACTTATTCTCATGAGTATGGAACTACATTTTGGCTTTTAAGGAATAGACGAATTTATATTTTTAAACAATTTTTAGTAGCTCACCAGTGATGAATTTTGGTAATACATAGTATGATTTGTTAGGCTGATTATATTAAGATATTATCTGAATTATGAATATGTATTTGTTTACGATTGGTTTTTTTTTATTTTAAAAGCAATGTAAACCAGGGGCACCAGCTGTCAAGAAAGCGAAGTTAAAGGTGTTTTTTGACTAAAATTATTAAAAGTAACTTATAAACACTTAGTTTATAACCTGTTCTAAGAGCTAATAAGCTATTAGGTCTTATAAGTTGTTTAAGTGTTTGGATAAACGTATGTTGAATAACTTAAAGATATTAATATGTTTGGTGTTATATATCCTTTTATTGTCAAAATTAATAAAATGGTATAAAATTGATAATTTGAAAACATATATAATTTTGAAATAACTAACTAATGTTACTTTAATTGGTTTCGCATATATTTAATAACAAAATCTGTTGGGTAAAAATCCATCATGGAGGAAGAAATGAAGATTTAAGAAGAGAAGTAATAATTTTTTTAAAATTAAAATGTTAAAAAGTTTTTCTTAAAAATAATAGGGGTGTTCTCACTTATTAAAAAGGAGCTTATAAGCTATCAAACAACTTATCTGAAAGCTCATAATTGTTTATCATTTGTTTTATCAGATAAATTTAAAAGTTTCTAAGCTATTTCCAAGAGTTTAAAGTTTAGTCAAATATCATCTTAATTATAAAAAATAAAGATATGTCCTAATATTGCCATAATAATAAAATATTGGTTTTCTCTTTTTCCTGTTTTGTGATTGAAACTTCGGTCATACATTACCTTTGTCACATGTTAGAGTGGACAAACTGGAATATCGAGTAGGGGAGAAGTACCAAGATCAATAAGATCTACATCTTTATAGAGATTAAATTATATATATATATATATATGGATCCGATATTCTGCACAATCAATTTCCCCATCTCTTTCCTCGACTGCTACGAGGTACCATGTGTTTGTCCGAATTTATAAAAAACGTATCAAAAATGTTGAACTTAAAATGTTGAAATAACATGGTGATACGTGTTAGTCGGAAAATGAGGTGTGAAAGTTGATTGTGTAAGATATTAGTTCCGTTTATATATATATATATATATATATATATATATATAAATAAAATACACATTTTTGTCGCTTGAGAAACGTAAACGAATATTCGATCTCTTGTCTGCCATCAGATTCGTCCGATTTAGTCAAGTTCCTAATTAGCATTAGCACATCAAGTCCACATCAAGTCATTTAGATCATTAACACGAATTATTGGTATTTTAAAAGGCACGCGCATAATTTACATTTAAACCAATGACTTTTTTAGGATCGCTGAAAAATGTCCTTGTAGGAGTCTATAAATATCGTTTTTAATGGGTTATATTTTTGTTGTATTTTTGTAGTTGTTTAATTATGGCATGACAAGGGCAGGGAATCCATCCATCTTGTTTGATCAATTTCTCGTGTTCCGATTCTGTTTTATTTCTTTTTTGGCAGAAACAAACCTCAACACAAGCGTGTTTTCATGAAGGTGAAGATGTTTGTGTTTGTCTTTTGCAATTATTGGAGATTCTGTTTCGTTGAAAACCAGTTAAAGCGCAACAGATCCACATCTTAATCTTTTATTTAAGCCACAAAAATATTTCTAATGTCGGTTTACCTTATGACACTTCGGCATATCAAAACAAAAATAATACTAATTTATACTATATTATATTAAGCAAATCCATCTCTTTTAATTTGGTGAAATATATATTTGATGTCCCCATTACAACCTCGGGACCTGAGGATCGAGCAACACGTGCTAGACCCCGATCTATGCCGCTAAGATCGGGTAGTCGCCCGAGAACTCGTGCTCGGATCGGGAGTGTTTCCCGAGACAGTGACATATCTACTAGAATCCAATCCGGATACGTCTTTCTTTATTTGAGCAAGAATCCAACCCGTATATGTCTTTCCTTATTTTAACGACAAGATCACCGAGAATCGCGGAGAGTATCTCATCTCGCCCGAGATACTCGAGTTAGACGAATATTCGACGGGATATGCTCATTTCCACCACCTAGCCCCTCTATCCTCTCATTCTTTGCTCTCAGCTCACATTCTCTCCTTTTTGCTCCCGTATTCTGTCTGACTTAAGCATCGAAGGGGCTTCGCCGGACACACTTTCGACGCCCTCTGAATTGTGATTTGTGGCTACAGGCACCCCGAAGAACCAACTTCCATCCACCAGCAATCCCGACGCTTCGAGCTTCCGAAGGTGATGTTGCTAGTTGATTGAGATAATTTAATTATATCAATATTGTTTGGTTCTCAATGCCCGGTGGAAGGTATTTTTTATAATTTTTAATATTGATTTTGTTTTTAGAATTGATATCTATTACTATTTCAAAGGAGAAATAGGCGGTTGTCGTTAAACTGTTTAAAACAATACATCATTCTTTTTCCAATATGCGTGGGGTGGGAGTGTCAGAAGGTATGGAGAGAGCGATAGTACAGTTTTTTTTTTTTTCACAAAATCTTGTACGATTAAATCGATTATGATATTTTGTATTTATCAAAATCTTTGATATTGGATATGTCGACATTGGGATCAAGTTGATTGAATGACTTCAATTCGTGCAAAGTCCCATTTGGTAAAAACAAAAATTTCTGTGTCGATCGAGCCAATAAAGTGCACATATGTGTGTCTGTGTGTGTCATGGATTCTATATTTATTTATCTTGTGTTATTTGTTGCATACAATAGTTGTCAATGTTGATAGAATACACCGTTGAGTTGCAATAATTATCATTGCTAGTTAGAACGGTCGAACCGTGAAGCTTGAATTGCTATATGTTTTAAAATTTTGGAGTTGCGTCGTTACCACAAGCTATAACTTTTGGTAAAGCGACAAACACTCAGTCCTACAATTGGTACCAGAACCAAGGTCACAGGTTCGATTCTCATTGATTGCAAGTAGTGCAATTATTGGGAGGGGAATTGTTAATGTGCAATAATTGTCCTTACTATGTAGAGCAATCGAACCTTGGCGCCTAAGTTGTTGTACGGTTTAAAAAATTGGAATTGCACCATTAACACAAGTTATAACTTTTGGTAAACGGCAAACATTCGGTGGTTATAGACAGCTCCTGGTGTTTGAATGGTTTCAACTTATTCAAAGATTTAGAGTTACTATATGTTTTAGATTTTTATGATAAATCTGATCAGTTAAAATATTGGGTTGAAGATGATATATGATGATAGTCATGTACTATCGAGTATCCAAACACACCACCGTTGGGATCACCGTCGTAATATAAACTAGTTGTGTAAACGAGTATATAACATCCGTGTTAATTTAACGTTGAATTCGAGCACAATTTAGAAAACTATTCTAACACAAATTCGTTTATTTGGGATAGCTAGCGTTGATTTAGATTTTATTTTTATTATTAGTTGAAGTTATTATTTTATGCGTTTAGTTGATCAAGAGTAATGTGCACGTAAATTTGATATTTAAGCAAAATGAGCTTAGGTTTACAAAGCTCTTATTGAATATGCTGAAAAATTACCACTCAATTGATTCATATATTAATATTTGAATTTAAACGAGTAGTTGCACGCGATTTTGATAAAATTGCTAAATCTGACTAAATCATTTTTTTATTTTTTATTTTTTGCTTTTTTTCGTTTTAAACCTGTTTCTATTATTCTATATATTGATGGCATGTGTGGTGGGTCAGTGGAAAAAAGGGTCAGTTAATATAATTTGAACACTATGATGTTGAATCATAGAATGCTTTAGTTTTTTTTTTTTAAATAATAAATTTGTTAGAATAAACTAGAGAATGCTATAACTGTTCGACAAAATTTGGTGAAAGAAGATACTTTTTAATTATGGTCCTATGGATATCAGCTGATTATTTATATTTTTAAAAATTATATAATACGAATATTTAATATTAAAATTATCTCCTATTCCATTAGGCAAAGATGTTATAGCAATACTTAATTTGTAGAAATGATATAAAATTGCATATAGATGGAGAATGTATATGAAACATCATATTGTAAAAGCAATACAAAACGTAATTTATTTCGTTCTCATTTTTCGCATAATAAAATATAGATAAGGCAAACAAAGCGACGGGGCAAAATATATTATAGGAAAATTTATTTTTGGCCTATATGTTTCTTCTTTGTAATTTCAATATTTGTAGTTATATATAATAATATAATCTCAATCTTAGTGTTTATACATTTCGTTTTTTGGCAAATTTTGGTCATAATGTGACACTACACATGTTAATGTCATATTAATATTACATTGATATCACATTATCGGGTGGTAAAATAAAAAAGTTATGTTCTATATATTATTTTTTAAGGACGTTAAGCTTCCTGATAATCTCGTCGAAAACTATTTTACTTTTTGGACGTAGAAATATATTTCTTTCCTGAAAACCTCAACCTCTTTTTTGTGGTCGTAATTTAGCATGCTCGAATATGATTTAAACTAACATTTCAAAATTTAAGTCTTTGAATCTGAAAAAATATCTAGTGATTATGGTATTTTCCATAGTCTACTATATGGTTCCTTACGAGTGACGTTGGCCGTAAACTTGTACCATAGCATACTCAACCATCCTTTTCTTGTACAGAGAGATCATGTACGAGAAAGATCTTACGATTACTGTTCCATTATAATTGGAAGTTCAAATAACCTATAAATAATTCACATAACAAAACAATGGCAGCCGTAGCCCTAAAGTCCGGTTTAAACTAACCTTTGTTAAATAAATTGAAAATTTAACGCTCAAAATTATTTTTATTCTGGCTTAAACTTTATTCGAAACTCGGAAATTTAAAAATATTTCACTCTTCTATTTAGTTTAAAGTTCGATTTCGAAAGTTTCGAACTTGTCCCTGAAGAAATATTGTTCGAAAATAAGCGCTCAAAAAACTTGAAAATAAATATAGATAAGATAATTCGAAATTTACGATCAAAGTTATATTGGATCACCAATTAGGATGGGTATGAAATAATCATGTTCGAATTTTATTAATTATAATACATTATTTGATGTATGGTATATAAATTACTCATATAAATATAGAAATGAGAAAACAAAAAAATGAATGATACAATTGTCACCTCGTTTGAAGAGGTGTCACATTCCCTTCCGTCTATTTGAATCGAATGTTTCAACTTCTTAAAGGTCATTCAGAGTTTGAGTTGAATGTTCAACATTCATTCATCAAGATGAGCTTACGAAAGGACATCTCTGGGTAAAACAAATATTTGGCATTTTGAATTTTGTTTCTCCGTTCGACTTTTCAATGCCTATAAATAGACGCATACGGTCTAATGGAAGATAGTTAGAAATTAGAATTAGAATATATAAATTTTTGTTTAAAACATAGCGTACCTAATTCATCTTAAAATTCATTCTGATTTTGTAGCTTGGAGTGCTTTTATTATAAATTTTTCATTTGTTTTTTGCGAAATCGATTGTCATATTCCATATTTACCTTGATCCGTAATAAATTCTAGTCACTTTGAGGTTTATTCAAAATACAGATACCCAACATACACATCTTGATATGTATGCAAAACCTATACAGTGTTATCCATAGCTAAGGGACCTGATTCATCGTACAATACTCTCATGACACGTCAATGAAACTTAAAGGGAACACTCCCTTATAATTGAGAGTACTCAACAGCTACATCCAAACATATCTATATTTCGTTTCATCCACTTATATTCATCGAGTATTTTTCGTCAAGGCATTAAAATAATCCAAGCATAATATAACAAACTTTTATTATTCTTACCAAATTTCTACTTTTATATATAAAAAAAACTTAAACGAGAAGAAATCTCCTTCCTCTTTCGAAAACTGACCATTTCATGTATAATACTGATCATGAAAATAAAAGTTTTTTACTCATTCTTTTCCTGAAAAAATATTTCTGATGCTGCGAACGTGATGGACCAGGTAAAGGTTTCCGCAATTTCTAATTGGTCTAGTTACTGTTATTATAATATTTATTAAGAGAGAGAGAGAGTCGAAAAGCCCCTCCACTAGGCATATCATGTGACAAGGAGCAAAATAAAATCGAGCAATAATTTTCTTGTCGGCTGCAAATCAAAATTAAAAATTATTATGATTAGTGAAGAAGTATATTTTTCAGGCGCTACTCACTTTGATATAAAAGTTATTTACTGTAAGAGTTTGGTAGATCTAGATATTATTTATCATATAATTTTAATATTTTTTTAATATATTTGTAGGATCAAACGTTTACCGCTTTATCAAAAGTTATAGCTTGTGATAATGATGCAACTCAATCTTTTAAACGGTGTAGCAAATCAAGTCCCACCTCCCAGTAATTGCACTCCTTGCAATCAATGGGAATCGAACTCGTGATCTTGGCTCTGATATCAATTGTAAGATCGAATGTTTGTCGTTTTATCAAAAGTTATAGTTGATGGCAACGGTGCAACTTTAATCTTGTAATCCTTTTAGCAACTCAAGAGGCACGATTCGATTGCTCAAATCAGTAAGGACAATTATTATATACCTCAGACAATATTGTTACACTAATATATGTACTGGTGTAACATAATATTAACGGTAATCGCTCTGGACAATTATTTTGCTCACTTGTCACATGATAACTGATAAGTTTATGTCCATGGCATAAACTATGATTCTGTTTTCACATATTTGTAAATCACAGAGATGTTTTACATCGTATTGATAAATTTATTTTTTCTTCCTCTCACCGATTTTTAATTTTAAATTTTTGGTGAATGGGGGAATTTCTTGGTTGGCTCCTGCAATGTTGGATATCTATCGTTATAAATTACAAGTCCTATGAATAGAGATGTATATAATATATTTTTGTACAATATCTTGGCTTATTTTGATTGATAGAAGTATTGTACTTAATAAATATTATAGATTAAAGTCTAGTCAAATTTTTGGTCCAATCAGTATATACTCTGAATTCAACCCGCTAATTATTTTTTTAGAAAAAATCAATATGTCGGGGCAGACGAAATTTGATTGCATCATTATGCTTTTTGAGCACATGCTCTCTCTTGACAATCATCATTAATATTTCATCATTACCTCTATTAATATTTAAAAATCATAATATCATACATACAGATCATATTTGTTTGCATGTAAAATTTACCTATATTAGTGTTTTAATATCAACAATATTATACATGCAGATCATTTTGTCTGAATATAAATCTATACGTATTAATATAAAACAGTATGTACTCAGTAATATTGAATATAAATTATAAATATTAAATTAAAAATTTACGTTCAGTACGTTCCTTACAAATACAATTATTCTAACCATGTTTTCGGCAGCACGTTACTTGCATACGAAAAGAAAACTAATTAATCTGATAATTTATTCGTTTAATTTCTAATTACTCGCGTAACAGGTGTTTTGGAAGCTCTCCAATATAATACTCGAGAAGTATAATATTCGTCTCTTCTCGACATAGTTAGATAAAAAATTAATTGCATTAATAGCAATTTTTTCGTCTTTTTACGGCCTTAATGTACCCTCGTAATATATTATTGCATGTACCCTTGCAAAGGGGTATTTTGATCCATTTATTTAATTGACAAATTTTTATATATATATATTGTTTATGTTGGAATCATTTAATATGAAAAATTTGAAATGACATAATTATCATAAGTAATGTTTCCTCCCTTTCTGATATAATCTACAGATGTCGAATTTTAGATACAAAGTTAAAAGTATGATTGTGAAAATATTGTACTCATAAACAAATATTGTGCTCAACTTTACAAGTACTTTACAAGGTGGTCAGTAATATTAATTTAAAATTTCAAGGCTAATGAGGTTGTACGATCGCACTCAATAATTGAGTTTATTTAGTTTTTTAGTTAGGTCCTTTCCTAAACGTTTTTTTTTTAAATATATTTTCTAGCTCCAAATGGACGTTGGACATTCCCTGAAAAAAAGTTACCCTAGACAAAAAATATCACATCCCAAAAACCACGTCGCGATATGGAAGTTACTTTTGAATAAAATTCAAAAAGAAAATCAATTAAAACCAATATTATTTCATAACAAACTATTATCTTATATCTCATAAGTATAAAACACAAACTATATAAATGAGTGGAAGTTAAAAGTTATGATAAGGGCAATGGAAGTCAAATAAAATTAATCAGAATTTATCATTTTCAACCAAAACTCACCACGTCGAGGAGCTCGGGCGCCGGGTCATCGAGAAGCTGTCGTCGGGCGTAGGGACTCGAATGATATATTGCGCCCCGCGTCAGTACCTGCGGCCACAAACACTAGGTCAGAGGGCGCCGAAAGTGTGTCTGGCGTAGCCCCTCCGATGCCTAAGTCAGGCAGTGTGCGAGAGAAATATGTTGTGAGAGCGAATGAGTGAGAAAAAACTCAGAGAGAGCGTAATGTGAGGCGTACCTGATATTTATAGAGGGGCTAGGTAGATGAAGCGATTAGCTTGCACGTTCTGCCAAAACGTGGGTGAGGTCGTGCGCACGTCTTCCGCATAATCCGGCCCACGTTCTCCGCCTTTTGCGGAAGTGCTTTAACACGTCGGGACAGTAAGCTCGGGAAATATCCCCGAACTGGTAGGGAGTCCTCGGGCCAGCTCCTGAGCTTAACAACGTAGGTCAGGTGTGTAGCGTGTTGCTTGGTCTTCGTGCGACACCCGAGCTGTTGGTGTGCATTGCGGCCCTGGGGTGATCGATTCGGTTCTCGGATCCCGAGGTGGTAACAGAGGGCATCGGATATGTTAGGTAAAAGAAAGGTAATAACATACACAATACAGAATAACAAGAAATAATCAGATTGAAGAACAGCGTCAGGAACAGAAAGTAAATCGAGGTATGTTGTATAACACAGTTCCCTTAAAACAGATTCACCTCGTCCAGTGCTTCCAATGACCAAGCTACGCGTGATGCTTGTTTTCCAGAGTACAACGACGGAACAGAGTAGCTAACCGAAAGCACGAGGCTACGCTACACCGGCGAACTGAACCGCAACTGCATTGTATCAGCGCGGGAACGTGGAGAGAATTGAGAGAATGATTGTCTTGGAATAATGAATGTTGGTTGTATATATAGGGAAACGTGTGACTATTCAGCTCCCTAAGCACACCAAAAGACATGTAACGGTAGTCTTTTTAGATGTCTATATTGAATACACAATCAATATAATTGTGTATCTTCGTGCATGTGAAGAGTCACGGACCTCATTTCATTCATTCCAACAAGATATAACATGGTGATCACGAAAAGAATTTGTAGAATTTAAATTTATCTTATTTTCTATGATGTATCAATTCATAATTTTTTTTTCTTCAAATAGTCGAGTACATAATTATTTTGATTTACAGCACATAATTTTGACTTTCTGTGTCCAAGTTGGTTCAGAACAATGCTAAAATAGGATTTTTAAAACAAAATGTAGAAACGAAAATTTCTCTGATGTAGCTAGACCAAAATTATTAAATTTAGAGTGCAAAATTGTGATCTCACATATATATGCTGATCCATAACATAGCTAAATAGAAATTTTAAGACAGATCAGACATGCTAATAACATGAATCTTAGAATGAAATAGAGGCTGAAGAAAAATATCCTGGATAGAATTTTAAAAAGTACCATTGAAATATGTATGTTTCTATAGATGTATATATATGCATGTAATCTATATATCCCACTTACAATCCTTATGAAAATGTGAAAACCTTGTTATTGTTGCTAAAAAATGACAAAATGTCAGCATTATTAGGGCAGAAATTTAGCTCGAGACTTCTACTGTAAAGAGCTTGAAAATATGGAGAGCAAAGTTTTTTTGATTGTGCCCTTTTCTTTTGACAATCTATGTGGTATATATAAGATTACAAAAGATTTCATAAATCACTTGCACATCTTTAACGTAATTGTTCAAGAACATTGAGTATTACTTGGCGGCAAATCGGATGTAGACTGCTCTTAGTGGCTATGTAAGATGGCAGATGCGTTAAATTCTTTTTCAAAGTTTGCGGATAAAATATAAGCAAATCTTATAATATTTATATATTAACATTTACGGAGACCTTGCTAATTTAGTTTTGCATATTTCTTCCAATGCGGTTTTGGTCCGGATCTGTATTCTAATATGTGGCAATTTCATCATTGATAGTATTCATGACGATTACACACATCGACATTATATGGATACACGTCAACGTTGTATCCATGCACATAAGTGTCTCGTCGGAAAAATATTAAATCGAATAAACTCAGGAAGAGAAAATGTCAACTAATTTACTAAAATGTGAATCACAATAAATAAACGATCAAACTTAAACACAAAAGAAATACAAATCAGATACGATAATGTAAGTTCGTCTCCGATGTAAGCTTTGGATGGGTTAGAAATCAAATCAAGGAGACAATGATGGGAAGGGAAAGACAAAAATCATCAAAAATGATTAACTCATACATGATTAACTATTATGGAAATATTATACAGAAAAACCAGGAAACTATCATTGATATGAGGCTGCTTTCTGTACAACAAGCATTATAAGTTAAGAAATTTGATGTCGTGGACGTTTACGTGAACATCCAACTAAAATTTGACATCATATTTTGGTTGGATGTATCACATAACACAAAACACGGTGTCGGATTTTTAGTTAGGTGTCCATACAGATGTCCACACTGGATGTTCACAGTATCATTATTGTAGAGGTTAAAATTATGTTATTAATATCACTTGTTTACATGTCCATATCTTTTTATCATCGTACCCAATTGTGTGTTTTATGTTTAATAATACGATTAATATAGAATGAAATATAATATTTCGAAACGAAATCAATTACTATTTATTTTCACAATCCCAAAAGAATAGTTAACCATCTCTGGTCGTGAGCATGGGACCCAAGGATTGAGATATTAAAATTTTTATTGCGTGCATGACTCATATTATGTGGTTATAAGAGACCTATGAACCGGCATGTCACACGTTACACAAAAATTACTGTATACAAAGATTTATCAATGAATATGTGTAGGCGAAACCACTATAAATACTCGCATTTCCCATCGCTACATCTCGTTCATTTCTCATTTCCCGTTGTTCTTTCTTTGAGGGAAGAGAAACCATTTTCACTCTTGATCACTTTTTTCTTCACCTAACCACATTCTTGTTTACTACTAGGTACGCCACCTAACAGGTTTTCCAGCTTTTTTTAATCATTCAAGATATTTTGTCCAGATTGTATGATCATTCAACTTCTGTAACTTGTGTTTCACGGTCTGCATGCTGTGTTTGATGTTCATTGGGCAGTATAGTTTTCTTTCCTCTAGCTAGTACCGTTACATGGAGCTCTAAATCTAGCTGTATGGTGGTGATTTTAATGTGGGATTCTTCTTTTTGCAGGGTTTGTTAGGTAGAAGAAGTAAGAAGTGGACTCTCAGTGAAGAGCAGCTAAGTCATGACGATCAAGCCCGGAGTTCGTATTCGCGGATCGGAAGCTGGTCGTTAAAGAGAGGGACCATACTAGACAACGTGCCGGAAAAATGTAAACTCGCCACCTCCGCCGCGGCGGGGCCGGTGGAGGGGCTGTTCCTGGGGGCGGTTTTGGACCGGGACAGCAGCCGTCACGTGGTGACTCTTGGGACATTGCGCGACGTGCGGTTCTTGGCGTGTTTCAGGTTCAAGCTATGGTGGATGGCACAGAGAATGGGAGATAAAGGGCGTGATATTCCGCTGGAGACGCAGTTTTTGTTGGTGGAAACTAAGGATGGATCCCATTTGGAGTCCGACGTTGATGGTGACGAAGAAAATATGATAGTTTATACAGTATTTTTGCCTTTGATTGAAGGTCCATTTAAAGCTTGTCTGCAGGGGAGTGAGGGGGATAAGCTGGAATTATGCTTGGAGAGTGGGGATAATGAGATCCTGTCTTCGAATTTCACCCATTCGGTGTACGTTAGTGCGGGTACCGATCCATTCCGAGCCATAAACGAGGCGATCACCGCTGTGAAACTCCATCTTGGGACATTTAAGTTGAGACAAGAGAAGAAATTGCCTCAAATTGTGGATTACTTCGGGTGGTGTACTTGGGATGCTTTCTACCAAGAGGTGACTCAAGAAGGTGTGGAGGCGGGTCTCCAGAGTCTTGAGTCTGGCGGGACTCCACCAAAATTCGTGATAATAGACGACGGTTGGCAGTCGGTGGAAGGCGATGAAGACAAGATGCAAGAGATTGAAGAAGAAGCATCACAGGTGAAGCAACCAAAGCTTTTGAGGCTAACCGGGATCAAAGAAAACAACAAGTTCCAAAACAAGGAGGACCCAACAATCGGGATCAAGAATATTGTTAACATAGCGAAACAAAAGCACGGATTGAAATATGTATATGTGTGGCACGCAATCACAGGGTACTGGGGCGGTGTGAGGCCAGGAGTGAAGGAGATGGAGGCGTATGAATCAGCTATGATATATCCAGAGTTGTGTAAGGGGGTGATGGAGAACGAACCGGCGTGGAAAACAGATGCACTTGCTTTGCAGGGCTTGGGCTTGGTGAATCCGAAGAACGTTTACAAGTTCTACAATGAGTTGCATAGCTATTTGGCATCGGCCGGCGTAGATGGGGTGAAAGTGGATGCACAGTGTATATTGGAGACTCTTGGTGCCGGGAACGGAGGTCGAGTTGAGTTGACACGGCAGTATCATCAGGCTCTTGATGCTTCGGTAGCTAGGAATTTCGCGGGAAACGAGATAATTGCTTGCATGAGCCACAATCTTGAATCTTTTTACTGGTGCGCCTCTGATTTAAAGATTCTTGATGATCTTATCCATTTATTTGCTTCTTTTCATGTGTTTGCAGTGCTCTTAACATGTAAAAAAATTGTGGCTGAACATTAGTTAACTCTATGATTTGTTCTCAATCTAATGATACATTGATTGTGATTGGCAAAATAGCTCGAAACAAACTCCTGTGGTGAGAGCATCGGATGATTTCTACCCCCGTGATCCGATATCACACACGATCCACATTGCTGCCGTTGCATATAACAGTGTTTTCATTGGAGACATCATGTTAACTGATTGGGACATGTTCCATTCTTTCCACCCGGCAGCCGAGTACCATGGATCAGCTCGGGCGATCAGCGGTGGACCTGTCTATGTGAGGTGACTGACAGTATATCCTCTATATCTTCATGTTAACTAGGGAAAATCCAGTATGCGGACGATGGTCAACTTAAAGAGCATTTGTATTATAATGTTGAATGTGCATAGAGTTCTGAAATAATGTCCTTTTCTAACAGTGATACACCTGGGAAACACAACTTTGATCTTCTTAAGAAGCTTGTCTTGCCAGATGGCACGATCCTTCGAGCTCGTTTGCCTGGTCGGCCCACGAAGGATTGCTTGTTTTCCGATCCATCTCGTGATGGAGTTAGGTAAGAAACTTCTTCAACTGCAAGGAATTGATGTAGTGAAGTTGAGTCGTTACCCCACAGTAGGGCCGCCATGTTCCATCATGATGTTGGATCAGCGCCTAATCTTGCTTAGCAAACACTACATTTACGGCTTAAAAGCAGCAGTGATTGTATTTTTCCGAGTACGACAACAATAATGGTGACTACGTTTTCTTTTCCAGCCTCTTGAAGATATGGAACATGAACAAATATACAGGTGTACTTGGAGTATACAATTGCCAGGGCGCAGCGTGGAACAGTGTTGAAAGAAAGAACACATTCCACCAAACTAAAACTGAAGCAATCACAGGCTATGTCCGGGGCCGTGATGTCCATCTCATATCCGAAGTTTCCCTCGACTCCAAATGGAATGGGGATGTTGCTTTGTATTCGCAACAGAACTGGTACATTACCTGCCTGCCGTATAACATTGCCATGCCGATCTCTCTCAAGGTCTTGGAGCATGAACTCTACACGGTCACACCAATTTATGTGCTAGCACCTGGATTCAACTTTGCTCCATTCGGGCTCATTGACATGTTCAATGGTGGTGGAGCAATCGAAGGGCTGAATTACGAGGTCAAGCCTGGTGCACAGCTGGCTGAAGTCGAGCCTGTAGTTTCTGGGAGAATCGACAACTTGAGCCCTGAGATTGTGGCAGTTGTTGCCATGGAGGTAAAGGGTCGTGGGCGTTTTGGTGTCTACTCGTCGGTTAAGCCTAGAAAGTGCGTTGTCAGATCATCTGTTGTCGATTTTGAATATGATGCAGCCTCTGGCTTGGTGACATTGATCCTGACCGATATGCCTCCAGATGATCAGAAGTTTCATAACGTTGAGATTGAACTGTGAATTGCTACGCAGAGGGTTGATGATGAGTATGATGGTTGTGTGATCATGGGGCTCTGAACATTGGAATCGAATGGATACTCTCTTTCGTCGAATTAGTCAGGTGGTTTGCAGTTGGTTTCTCAGGATTTGGATGTACGTTTACATAAAAAAAAAAATTTAAATAAAATCTTCAGAATGGCCTCTTTCTACTATGTTCATCCTGCCGGAGGATGCTTGCATCATAGAATTATGAGTTGGCTATCATGCCCTCTGTCAGACTGTGAAATTTGAATGCAAACAAAAATAATGTTGTTTTGATTAGCACATGACGTACATTTCACATTTTAGTTACCATAATACTTGTGCACGGTAGACGAAAATAGCAGCCAAAAAACCCAAAAGGAAGTGATAGCCACAAAGTTATGTACTGCCTTTTAACACCGACAAACCCCAATGAAAGAATAATCTGCTGTTTTTTTCAACAATACATTTTACAAGAATGATATTGTACTGCCTTGTAACACCAACAACCCAAGGAAAGAATAATATGCTGTTTTTTTTAACAATACATTTTACAAGTATGATATCATTCTTTGTAATTTGCTTTACATCAATAAATGGGTCTTGATCAAATTTAACAATTATTAAAAAAGAAAAACTAAATAATAGCATCTCGAATCTGTATAGGAACCTCCATTTTGACTAGGGGAGCAGGGGTTTCAGCATTCTGCTGCGATTCAAACCAACTTTTTGCACATACAAGTGCCTCCACCGTATCATGTCGTAGAGAACTTCTGTAACTATCCATCTCTTTGTTCTTAGTATCAAATACAGATGAAGCAGGAACAGTACAAACCGAAACAGACAAGATATCACAAACCATTTTTGAAAGAGTAGGGTATTTCACACGGTTCACTTTCCACCAGCCTAAAACATCGAATTCATTGGAACGAGGCAAGAGGGACTCCTGCAAATACTGATCCAACTCGGACTTTGACTGCTGCATAGTGGTCTCCATGATATAAACATCAAATTCTGTTCAAGAAAAAGCTCTTGCATACTAGTCCTTAGATTGTATTTATATAAAAGGCAGCCTCTTCACCGTAATTTTTTGAAAAACAAAATTCGACTAGCTTCATTTTGAACCTGGGGATCCATTACTACAGCTATAGCTAGAACAATCCAGCTGCTGTTCCAGTAATTCTCGAATCTCTCTCGCATTGATTTTGCAAGACTAACGATGAGTGGATTTTCACTTGTAGCTGAATGTGCCAACTCCAGTTGAATCTTCCAAACTTCATGGAAGAACAAATTTGATGTGAGACTTTCTCCTGTGGCAAGAAGATCTGCAGTTTCAAATAATGGCTTTAGACAAGAACAGAGAGTCTCTACATGCTTCCATTCTTCTGTCGATGGGAAATTCCCAAAATCAGGATCTAAAATATCCAAGCAACAGAAGATTTCCCTTAATTCTAAGGCGTCCAACAACATTGCATAAGTCGTGTTCCATTTTGTTCGGTCATCAACAGTAAGAGAATTGGCACTGGGCACTTGAAGCTGTTGCCTGAGATCAAGAAACTTTTCCTCACGAAATTCTGAAAATTTCAGGTATTTTACACTGTCTCTAACTTTCTTCACCGTATCTTGCAGGGAAGTTAATGCATCTTGGACCATACTGCTTAAAGAACGAGCAAGGCATTTTCGAGCCAACAGCTGGCCATGAAGCAATAAGGGGTTCCTAACAGAGAGCATAGCTCTCAATTTATCAACAGAAACAACGCTCAACGGTTGATTGATAATTACCGAAAACAATTTTCCATCCATATTCCAGTTAGATAGGCATGCAGCAACAGAGTGGATGAAAGCTGCGTCTGAATCTGGATATGGTTCCATTATAACATTAAGGAGTTTTCTTTGAAGCTTCCAATCACCATCAATGAATTGCCCTGTCACAAACATGTAACCGATATTTTGGCAAGAGGACCATAAATCAAACGTAAGGCAAACACGCCCTGACATATTGTCGATCATCTTTTGGATACACTGCTTTTCCTTTTGGTAAATTGCCACACAATCACCTTGAACCATATCAAAGCTCACTGAATCAAATCGAGGCTGTATATTCTGAGTAAATGCCACAAAACCAGAATGCTCCACCATATGGATAGGGTACTCGTGCATAACAATCATACTAGCAAGCTCATGTCGAATACTGTCAGAATTAATCACTATGTCAGGTACACTGGCTGTTTGGTACTGTTGCTTCGAGCATGAAGAATAACTGCTCATCATTGTTTCTCGTCTTGAAGGTTGTGCTTCAAAATTATTCTGTGGTGCCTCTTTGATGTCAGGTTTAATTTCCTTCATGTCGAGCTGCAGCTTGGAATCGATGTACCGTGGTTTCATAGTGACAGGCACATAATTCAGGATGGGTTTCTTGGTTTCCATCTCCATTTTCAGGAAACTCTACTTACCGAACTTACCTGCAATATGAAAATAGGTGAAGCTTTTGCCACCATAACATTTTAGACAAAAACACAAGTTTTACATGGATAAATATCTCGGAATTAAAGATTTGTACTTGATTTTCATGAAAGTTCTCATAAAATTACAAGACTTAAAATTTTGCAGGTATATATTGTATCTTATGGCTACAAGGATTTAAGCAAAATTCTCAACTACCCTTTGTAAACTTACAAGGGGTTGCTGTCTAAACTAAACCCCAATCGGGAAGGGAGAGTTTCAGAGCACCATTGGCGAAAATGTTGAGAGGGAAACATACACATAATTCACATGAAAAATCTTCCTCAGTTTGAAGAATCTTATTTTTTAGTTTCTAAACAACCACAAGACTGAATTGATTAGACTCACGTTCAGTCAAATTTTATATAACTTAATAATTACGTTTAAAAATTATGAATATTTACTACTTATTAAAACTTCCAAAATATTGGTTAAATCATGGTTTCTATTATATATATTACATTGACTACGTGTCTTGCAAGAAGCTTAAAATTAATTACTAACTTCAACATAAACCAACAGGTTTCTGGAACTGCTACCAATTTCAGATAATTATCTTTACCAACTGGAATCTAATTCAAAGGTCAAACAATACGCTCTTACTTCAGTTTCCAGTTTTGGAGGGCAATCAATACACTATTTCTGGAACTGCTACCAATTCCAGATAAATAATCTTTACCAACTGGAATCTAATTCAAAGTTCAAACAATACGCTCTTACTTCAGTTTCCAGTTTTGGAGGGCAAGCAATACACTATTTCTGGAACTGCTACCAATTCCAGATAATTATCTTTACCAACTGGAATCTAACTCAAAGTTCAAACAAAACGCTCTTACTTCAGTTTCCGGTTTTGGAGGGCAATCAGTACTCTCTGTCTGGAACTGCTACCAATTCCAGATAATTATCTTTACCAACTGGACTCTAATTCAAAGTTTAAACAATACGCTCTTACTTCACTTTCCAGTTTTGGAGGGTAATCAATACTCTTATTTGGTGGGAAATTTCAGCTTGATTCCCGTGTCGGTAGAAGTGTAAATGAATCGAGGGTCAAAGAAAATTGATTCGTATTCAAAACTCGAAACCAAATTTTTTGTCTGATAGTTCTCGAACTTTAATAACTCGAACCCAATTTTCTTGTCCGATAGTTCTCAAACTTTAATACTCTCAACGCCCCATTTATTTAAGCCTACTTTCCATTTTTATCCGTATCAATTATATATTCTAGTTTCCATATTGAGTGTTGATTTTTCTAATATTTTACTAATCTAGTTTAATTATTTAATTTATTCATTTAATAAGAAAGAGGGTAAATTAATCTATAGAATTTATATGGGTGCATTCATGTTGGATACTTATAACTTTTTTTAAGCAATTAGAATTTTGTGAATTTGATAGGTTTCTATTAATTTTCATAAATTTTCACAAAATTTTAATAAGTTTTATAAACTCCTATGGATTTACCTTTGCTGATTTGTACAGAGATCTATAGACTTTTCCATAATATTCAATAGATTTTATGTATGAAACATAAACTATAAAATAAATTTATAATACTGAAAAATATAAATAATTTCGTTATATATTTTAAGTTAATGTCAGTTTATAAAATATTTATATTTTTGTTCTATATACATATCTTTATTTATTTATGCATATATAAGTTTGTATATATATTATTAGACAAGTAACGTGATATTTATATTATAAAAATTACATATTAACCAGATTAAAAATTTAAAGTCGATTGCAATTAATAAAAATTAAATTTATTTTGATAAAAATAAGTTATTGTTATTTCTATAACTAGTAAATTTTAACATGATAGAGATCTTTGAATTATACTTTTATTAAAATTGAATATTTAAACTAATGATATATATTATTACAGAATAAAATTTTTTTAAATTCAAATATTTGAAATATCTGGTTCCTTCAAATTTTGATTTGAAATTGTAAAAAAGTGATTATTTAGTAGTTTAGAAAAGATGTATACTCGAATCAACTAAAAAATCGTAAAAGCATTGAATATGAAAATAATTATTCAAATAGATTTAATACAGAAAAAAGATATTAGTTTACAAGTTGGGAAAAGAGACAGACAAATATTTATAAGATAAGGAAAAAAGGACGGAAAAAATTAGAAATCTATTCAAATTCTAAGTTCAACCAAAGAAAAATCTTGATAATTATTGTTGTACTTTATGCATCACTCCATTAAAATTTGGAATAGCTATAGACTAACTCATAGTTTTTTAAAATTTGGAATAGCTATAGACTAACTCATAGTTTTTGAAAGTAAATATTGAATACAACGAGAATTTGAATATATCAAAAAGCTATTCGTAATATGTCTATTTAATATATTTAATGACTTTAAAAGACTTTTTCTGTTCGAACCTATAATAATAAAACGTTCGAGCTTCAAATCAATTCGAGCTCGATAGCTAATATAAATTATATAATCCTTAAAATTATTTACTCGATTTTGCTTTGTTTGCACCCCGGCTGCTGCGGCTACAGAATTAAACCAAAATTTGCCAATAACCACTTAGAAATGTCACAAAGGGGCCAGTCAGTAGGGACTGGGTGCAGGTCCGGGCTGGGCCGGGTCTGGCCATTTTAAATAAAATATCAAATCCATATTGAAGCCACCCCCAGGGCCCAAACCCATTATTCCTCGCCTTCGTTAAAAAACAGAAGAAGAAAAGGAATAAGGACAGAATCGACAATTCACAATCATCCACTCTGCGACCACCATAAACGACGAAACCTTGCACAATGCAGATCTAGGGTTCCTTAAACCACGGGATTCAAGGCACCCTCGAGATAGAAAGAAGATCCACTTAATTTATTCGTAAACAAAAAAACCCAACCACTGGATAAATCATGCATTTGTAACAGCATTGCATTCAAAATAACACAGAGCCAAAGGAAAAAAAAGACTTCATATGTAAAGCTCCATCTTCATGCAGACAAAAAAAAGGAATAAATTAGCAGCGGAAATTGGAAAAGATACCGATTTCCGAGAGTCCCAGGGTCAATAATAGCTCTCCATTCGCACGATCCGAGGCAGACTTCAGCGACAGAGAGAGCTGACGAGCTTGGAGTTCGTAGGAGAGAGTGTGTGAGAGAGAGAGACAACGACAGTTGGGCTTGAGCACCCAATCAAATTGGACCTACAGTCTGTAACGAGGTTTATTCTATTCCGATTGCAAAAATAATATCGAATTGGATATGGACTGGACTCCCAGGGCCCATTTAAGTATCTTCATAAATTTTGTAACCCCACAGCCCACCTTCTACTCTACGTAACCCCCCGACGGCGGGATCTACCCCCTTTTCTTTTCGCTCTAGACGTCTAGTTCACCCCAATAAGATACTAATCAACGAAGTCAAGAAAAATAGTTGGCAGGGTGGTTGGAAATTAACCGTAGTTTGCAAGTGGATGCTCGTTTCGTCCACCAACTTTTGTCACAAGCATTCTCCATTTTGACTTTTTACCATCTCCAACCCAGCGTCAAAATGGTGTTTTACACTATTTTGGTGCTGAAAAATGAAGTCCAACCATCTGCACCATTTCACCAAATTTGGTGCAGCACCAAATATTTTGCACCAAATTTGGTGCAACACCAAATATTTTGCACCAAATTTGGTGCAACACCAAATATTTTGCACCAAATTTGGTGCAACACCAAATATTTTGCACCAAATTTGGTGCAACACCAAATATTTTGCACCAAATTTGGTGCAACACCAAATATTTTGCACCAAATTTGGTGCAACACCAAATATTTTGCACCAAATTTGGTGCAACACCAAATATTTTGCACCAAATTTGGTGCAACACCAAATATTTTGCACCAAATTTGGTGCAACACCAAATATTTTGCACCAAATTTGGTGCAACACCAAATATTTTGCACCAAATTTGGTGCAACACCAAATATTTTGCACCAAATTTGGTGCAACACCAAATATTTTGCACCAAATTTGGTGCA
>KV010635.1:630339-767254 GCA_001598015.1 Dorcoceras hygrometricum | reverse complement strand
GTTTCTTAATTTATATCAAATTATTGTAATTTATTATTAAAATAATAATTAAAATATTAATAATAATTATATTGTTATACTATTAAGAAACATTAATATATAGAAATTAATGAAATATTATGAGAATATACCTTTTGATATAAGATTTGGAATAAGTGTGTTGGAGATGTATATGTATTTAGTGCAGAAATTGCACTATTTTAGTACAGAAATTACACAAAATAGAGTTATGGGTTGGAGATGGCCTAAGTTCCTATTGATTTTGTAGTCTCAGCTCTAGTTAAAGGTATTCTAAATCTTAGGATATCTATTTTTAAAGGTCCTTTTATGTGTTAATTAAATTCACGTGTTTTTTATTCATGAAAGTCAAAACCAAAAAATATACTAGTATATTTTTATCACATTAGATTAGATTAGAAAGAGAGGTGTAGAATTACCAGCTGTATATGATGGTAGGGTGGTCGGAACTAGCACTAGCTGTTGCAAATAAAAAAGAAAAATAAATAAATAATATAATTCATTAAAAAAGTAAATGACACAGGATTATTTAATAGTACTAATTAAGTGATATGATTTATTATTTTTAAGAAATAGGGTATAAGCCCGTGTGGGCCAGCGTACCGACTCTATGGATCTCAATTTCCTGGCGTGGTCTCACCTCATCCCCCGAGCCGATCCAACTCATATAGGAAAGTTTGGTTGCAGCTCACTATCTTACCTACCTCTATCTCCCCCTATATACGTACATTGATAGGAAGATCCTACATCTGAGCTGATTCCGTCCCTTTACAGCCATTTTGGTCCAAATTCTTTGTTTTCGGGATGAAGGTGATCGACAAGATCCGGGAGGCGATTCCCGCTAATGGGAACAGCGATAAGGTTTTGTTCTCGTTCGAGTTCTTCCCTCCGAAGACGGAGGATGGCGTGGACAATCTGTTCGAGCGGATGGAACGGATGGTGGCCCACAACCCTGCGTTCTGCGACATTACCTGGGGGGCCGGCGGATCCACGGCGGATCTCACGCTTGAGATCTCCAATCGCATGCAGAATATGGTGTGCGTGGAGACGATGATGCATCTCACGTGTACCAACATGCCTGTTGAGAAGATCGATCATGCCCTTGCCACTATCAAGACTAATGGCATCCAGAATGTCCTCGCGCTCCGTGGTGATCCTCCTCACGGACAGGACAAGTTCGTCCAAGTCGAGGGTGGTTTCGCCTGCGCTCTCGATCTCGTAAATACCATCATCGTTGCTTTATATCTGATACTTGGATTTTAAATTCTTTGGATCCATCTATAGTTAATTGTCCTGTTGGTTGGTTTACGGTTTGTTTTCAGGTTAAGCATATCAGATCCAATTATGGAGACTACTTTGGGATTACTGTTGCTGGTTACCCAGGTTTCTCTCACTTCCTCACTTGATTGCTTCCACAATAGCTATGTATTCTTCTTTTCCATTTGTTTGTCAAAACCAAATTATTAAATGTATTATCACTGTTTTAGTAAGTGCTTTAAATCACACTAGACCATTTATAGCTCACCGATAAATGTACTTCAGTTCTGCTATGTTTGAAATTTGTCTTGAGTGATGCGTTATTTGGCAGAACATTGACATTTGCCAGTGCTCTGAATCTAAGTAAATTTATTAACGATACTGCTGGATATTTATTTATGCATCGTTCCCTTACTTTGATTTACTTAGAGGGACATCCTGATGTAATTGTCGATGGAGTGGCACCTCTTGAGGCATATCAGAACGAACTTGCTTATCTCAAGGAAAAGGTTCTAATCGCAAATTTAATATATTACTCGTGTGTATATATATATATATATATAGATATATGAGTAGAATTAGTTTATCTTAGTATTATGATACTGGAGTCAAGTTTTCATGCAGATTATTATTTTCCGTTGCAGATTGATGCTGGGGGTGAAGTCATTGTAACTCAACTCTTCTATGACACAGATATCTTCTGAGGCATATCAGAACGAACTTGCTTATCTCAAGGAAAAGGTTCTAATCGCAAATTTAATATATTACTCGTGTGTATATATATATATATATATAGATATATGAGTAGAATTAGTTTATCTTAGTATTATGATACTGGAGTCAAGTTTTCATGCAGATTATTATTTTCCGTTGCAGATTGATGCTGGGGGTGAAGTCATTGTAACTCAACTCTTCTATGACACAGATATCTTCCTCAAATTTGTGAATGACTGCCGTCAAATTGGAATAACTTGTCCAATTGTGCCGGGTATTATGCCAATAAACAATTACAAGGGGTTCCTCCGAATGACTGGTTTCTGCAAAACTAAGGTATGTGATGCACAGTGGAAGAATATAAGGTCTTTCTGTTTGATTGCTTCATAGCTGGTGAATTCCTGAGCTTCTATTACCAAAATTTTTTTAATTGGTTTTCGGATTTGCATTTTTCTTTTTTTTTTCCAAAAAATGAAATACCCTGTGAACACCCATCAGGACATAGAAAATTGTCTCCTGAACTTAAATTTTGACACGAGAAGCTTCATGTGTGCAACTGGAACTGGAAAATTCCTTTTCACTGTTTCCATATACAGAAAAATATGTTGGAGACTATGGGCAATGCCTTTTGCCACCCATCTGAGAAGCGCACATGCTACTTTTTTAAGATAACATATCCTGTCTGTGCATATCGTTGCTCTGTTGACAAACATTCCTATTTAAAGTGTGCTGTTTACCATAAGTTTCCTTACATGAAATTTTGGTTCTTTTCTGTAATTAGCACAAGCACCTGCTCTTGAACTCTCATTTAATCATGACATTGTGTTTAATGCTGTATCACAGATTCCTCCTGAGATTATGGCCGCCTTGGAACCTATCAAGGACAATGAAGAAGCTGTCAGGGCATATGGAGTTCACCTTGGTACAGAAATGTGCAAAAAGATTATGGCTCACGGAGTTAAAACTTTGCATCTCTATACCTTAAACATGGAGAAATCTGCATTGGCAATATTGATGGTTTGTTTTGAGCTTACTTTTTGCTGTTTCACCACATGAAAGTACCGCTATTGTGATAGGGTGATTTGAATGAAGCTTGTTTAAAATTGCACGTGCAGAATCTTGGGCTGATAGAGGAATCCAAGATTTCTAGATCCTTGCCATGGAGACGTCCCGCAAACATTTTTCGTGTGAAAGAAGACGTACGTCCAATATTCTGGTAAGTGTATTGTACGGGAGCCCAATCCAGGCTCTTCTGTCATTTGGCTTAACTCAGTAGTTTATAAATTCTGATCGATGCTTTACAACTGTTATGACTATAATTGGCAGGGCGAACCGTCCTAAAAGCTACATTACCCGGACTATTGGCTGGGACCAATACCCACATGGTCGATGGGGAGATGCCAGAAATGCGTCATATGGAGCTCTCAGTGATTACCAGGCATGTACTACTCATTTAGTCATGTTTTTCTCAGTTCTAGTATAGATGATAGCACAACCTATGTTGTCATTACTGGGTTATATTTCATTTTCCTTGTTTAATTCAATTATGTAGATGTCCTCATGTGAAGATTTACCGACATACCAGTTGGTGGTTTTTAATATTACTTTCCCTCGGTATTCTTATTTTGGCTGGTACTTTCATTGTTGATGGATATCTTTTATCGATGTGGAAATTTTCTCAGGATAAATGTAGTTTGTTTGGAGCTTTTAGTGAATATATGCAATCAAGAGTATCACAGTTGAGATTTTGGTATGTATAGTCTATAAAACAAGTGTGACGATGATGTGCTAATTTTCCTTGCATCTGATTTTTGAACTGTTTGCTGAGGAATTGGTAGAAATTAGAAAAATTGGCAAAAACTGGTCAAGGTTGAATATCTGCGCTGAGAAGATTAGTTTATCAAATATCATGGACAAATTACCAAATCTCTTAAATTTGAATATAACCAGTTTTTACAGCCTTATTAAAATTATCCTTTAAGGGCTTGAATTAGTAGATTGGTGATGGATTGATGCTTTATATTTGGTCATCCATTGCTTGAGTTACAAATCTGGTTTCCATTAGTTATCTTGCTTACCCTTGATTAAGGGTCCACATCATTGATTTTCCTGCTTAGACTTGTGAAGCAAATTACATGTATATTGCTATTCTCCACCTGTTTTCACTGTTAACTGGTCAAAATTGTTTTCAGCTTCTCACCATACTAGCCTGTGAATATTAAAATGAAGATAACGCTTTGTCTCCTAGTGAACTGGAAAGATAACTCAATTATTTCTGAGTTCAAGGATATTTATGACATTTCATGTGGATGTGACAAGATTATCCGATCCTAAAAAATAAGAAATGAACATCTTATTTTATTATTCATCATCTTGTTCTTTTTTATATTGAATCCTATTAAATTATCCCTTAACTATTTATCATTAGTTATCCTATCATTCATTTCAAATGGTACACACAACTATTCACCCTATGTTCCCTGAAAAGGGAAAAACAGGTGATTGACTGTATTCCCATATCATTATGATCACCTGCTAATTTGTACCTAAAAAATCTTGAATGATATATTGAAATGGACAGTTGCTTGTGACAATCCTGCTGCTGTAATTAATGATACTCCTTTAAATGATAGATCATAGACCTTTAGAGTAACCACCCCATATTGCCAAATGTGATGCCAAAGAAAACCGTAACCAAATGATGAAAGTGGTAAGAAGGATGAATTTGTAATGTCAACTTGTGTTATTATCTTTGATTATATAACCATCCTGATTGAGAGACTTTGCTTGGGAAGAAAAATAGTTGACGCTAGAAAGTGTAGGGCCTATCACGATGGAGGAATCGACAATATGCAAAATCCCATCTGAATAGATCATATTATATTCGTCTAGTGATATCTACGATGTTTCTTCATGCAATTTGATGGTCTTTTTGACTTTCTGTTTTGCTTAAAAGACGATAAAATGTCAAATGACAGCTTGTAACACTCTTGACAGTTCATGAGGCCACGTTCACGCGATAAGAAACTTTCCGAAGAATGGGCCGGTCCTTTGAATGATGTTGAAGATATTCATGAGGTACAACATATTATTTTCAAGATTCATTTTTTGTTAGCTCAGTCCTCATGAACTTTTAAATATTCAGAAATTTATGAAGTTTTGCCTTGGGAAGCTGAGAAGTAGTCCATGGTCTGAATTAGATGGACTTCAGCCAGAGACAAAAGTCATTAATGAACAGCTTGGAAACATCAACATGAACGGTTTTCTAACTATCAACAGCCAACCAGCGGTTAATGGAGCGAAATCCGATTCCCCTTCTGTAGGTAATCTCAAGATTTTTACTTGTCAGTTTGACTACGTGAAAATGTGATTCCTAAGAGTTAATATACGTGCACATTCATTCCTGAAAAAATCGTAACTCAATTTAAATGTAATCTGGATAGTCTATGATTCTCCTGGGCAGGTCATGTTTCTACTCAGACATGTACCTTTTTCTGTTCATTTGATTGTGATTTTACTTTCAGGATGGGGTGGCCCTGGTGGTTATGTTTACCAGAAGGCCTACTTGGAATTTTTCTGTTCCCCGAAAAAGTTGAGCGATCTAGTTAACAGATGCAAAGACTTCCCATCTCTTACCTACATGGCTGTAAATAAAGATGGAAGTAGTTGGATTTCTAATATCGAAAAAACTGACGTGAATGCGGTGACATGGGGGGTTTTTCCTGCAAAGGAGATTATTCAACCAACTGTTGTGGATCCCACAAGCTTTATGGTGTGGAAGGATGAAGCATTTGAAATATGGTCAAGGGGATGGGCTAAACACTATCCAGAAGGCGATCCATCTCGAAAATTGCTTGAAGAGGTCTGTGTCCATTATCACATACCGTGTTGAATCCCGAATAGTTTTTGGTACTTGATTTCTAATCCTAATATGGATGGTAAATGCAGGTTCAGGGCACTTATTACTTGGTCAGCTTGGTTGATAACGATTACATCCAAGGAGATTTGTTTGCTGTTTTTAAAGATATCTGAGAGCTAACTATTTGCTCTTTCTTCAATAAGTTGAGTTAATGGAATACCAGTTTTCCTATCACATGCTTAAAAGAGTGAGTGATTGTATTATTAGTTTGTTCCTAGTTTGAACCTATATATAATATTATTTATTGGCATGTAATAACAGCATATTTATTTTTTGAATTTACGAGTTCCATGATTATGTTGTAAACTCAAATTTTACAATTTAATTTTAATGGCATGTGCTGTTACTTTATTTCTTTTTTTTGCTGATCACACTAGTCTTCACTTTGATGTGCCCGTTCAGTCTTCACGAGTCAAAGTGAGTTCTGCTATTTTACTTAGCGGTCCATGAGTCGCTGGTAGTGGTGCACTATCATTTTATTATATTTTATGTAACAGGAGGATGTGAGTAGCATAGTATCCCCATTCATCTGTATATGTGATATGGTGGATATGCCAGTGGATGGATGTTCCACATATTCTGGTGGAATATTAGTGGGGAGAATTGTTTTGTCGACAAATTAATTTTATATAAATATATTTAAAATAACAATATTCTGAATGATACAAAATTTGAACATTGTAAAAGTTCAGGGTCAAGAGTTGTATATCCTTACAACGTTTGAAGCCAAGGGTTTGGTTCATCGACAAATTTGCGGCTCTTTTATTTGCACCCAAACATAATCTTAAGTATGAACATAACCATTTATAGCAAAAAAGTTATAGAAATGTCCATTGCCCAAACCCAATCAAAACATTATATGGGTTACGGTTCAAAGTGATTTTAGTTTCTGGCTTCATTGCCTGGTCCAAGCCCAAATAATAATTTGGGATAAGTATTCCAAATAATAATTTTCAAATACAGAAACAAAGTAACATCACCAATTCATGACCATACGAGGAAATACTAGATTTCTACTAACGATATTAATGATATTGTTTACTACTAATAGTAATACTACTTTGTATGTGTTACTAATAATAACAATATCAATTTATATTTCGTAACAAATATAAACAATATTTGAACATTATAATAATAAGAATAATAATAGATTTTTCTGTTAAATTAAAGTACAAATTTAACCGCAGAATCCGAAACACTGTACCCAGGATTGTGCCAGTGCTAGTACTGTAGCTTACTCTGCGCTATTTGTGTTATTATTATTTTACTTTTCTATATTATTCTTTTTCTAAAAAAGCCCCTTAACAGCTGCAAGACCTTTTTACTCAAAACTATCGTTTTAAATAAAATGACGTCGTTAGCACATCAACCAGTCGCAAGCAAAACGCTAAACAACCAGTCGCAAGAAAAAGCGCTAACATATATATATATATATATATCACACAATAGAGTAAAGAAGGCAGGAAGCTGGCAGAGGATGAAATTTACAGTGAAGGCGGCATGGGGCAGAGGGGGCGGCCGGGCTGGCTTACTGCAAGTGAGCAGCAGCTCTGTGGAGACTCCGGCTCTCCTTCTCACCACCCGCAAGGGCCTGCCGGTCTTCATCCCCCCTGACCTTCTCTCTTCTCTCCCCACTCCCGATTCTTACCTTCTCCAATCCAGCCCCCTGCACTTGTATATTCTTCTTTCAATAATAGCTTATTGCTTTGCTTCGTAGGGTAGATTAGGTGCTTCTGATTTTGTCTCAACATTATGTATGAGTTTTGTGGATTTGTTTTTGTTTTATGAGGTTGTCCATTGTTTTATTTGTTTTACTGATGTGACTCTTTCTTTCAGTTTGGAGGGTATTTCCATGAAAACTATCTCTGAAATGGGTGGGCTGCACAACGTGGTTGGTTTGAAGAATCATATTTTTTTCGCCGTTCCCGGGGACTCCCTAACGTCCCTTCCTGACCATCAGAGCTCTAACAAGATGGGAGCTTCCTTTGAGACACCTTCGGGTCGCCGCCTGGTTAGTAAGACCCACATTTTTCCCTTTCACTTCTTCTCTCTGTTGAGAAATGCAGATATTGCTTGCTTGGTGTGGATGTGTTAGTCAAATGTTTCTTGGAGTTATGGCAGATGAAGCCAGTTCAATACATGGAAATGATTTCTTCACTGAAGCCCAATATGTGGACGACATTGGCTGATGATGTCCCTGCTTGGGTCTCTGAGAAGCGGAACACAGCCTCTGTTGATCGAACAATCAGATGGCTCGACGATTGCATTACGTCAAATTTGGCCACTTTAGTATGTATTCTCTGTGATTCATAAACACGAGATAATGGGGAGTTTGGTGTGATTATTCATTAATAGTTTACTTTATTCTTCATGAGAGCGCATAATTTTTTATACATAGACAGGTGGGGCCTGTTTTGGTTCCATTGTAGGAGGCTCTAAGATTGAAGAGCGGAAACGTTGTGCTCAGGAAATTGCAAAGCGTAACGTTGCAGGTATAGCCACTTAAAACTGAGCCTTGTTTGGAAGATTGTTATCATGTCAATTCTGTGACCATCACCTACACTTTACTTGGTTATAAAAATTACATCTTGCTTACTTTACTAGGTTCACATTGTGTTGTATATCCAAATTATCTTCTGAATGTTGAGAAAGAGGTGGTATATTTCAGGTTTCTGCATTAGTGGCTTTGGACTTGGGGAAAGCATGGACGAACGCCCTGCTCTGCTAAATGCAATTATCGTATGACTTATAATTTTGAGCTTTTTAGCTGCTATGCATTCTATTGATTTCTATTGTTATGTTAGCATGTATAAAAGAAGTGATTTTTCAAAAATTGGTGTAGTTTGTGTTGTTCTTATAACTCCTACCTGAGGAAGAGTCATGAATCCATGTCTACCATGATTGGGAGTGTGGTTCAGGTTTTAGATATTTAGGTAATGTTTGGTAGGTTTTTGGTTCAACTCAAAGGTAGCGTTGCAAAGAAAATTGATGTATAATGCATTTAATGTATAATGCATTTTGCTGATGTTTGAACTTTTGAATGTTATTGTATTCTTATCGAATTAATGTCATGTAATGGTTTGGTGAAAAGGTGAAATGAGATCTTGGTTCTTTGATAAAGTGGAGATAAAAAAGCATTAGTTATGTGATAAATGTGGGTTGGCTGGTTGATTTCAAGTGTTAGATAATGATTTAATTGAAGAGTTTTGAGAAGAATACAGTTAATGCAGGTCCTATAAAGTATCATGGTGGTGTTTGATTCGGCTTCCATTTCAAGTAAATTCAAAATTTTTTTTCTCAAGAATTTTGAGAACATTGTTTGTGTAAACAATTTCGACGGTACTTGAATATAAATTTTCAAGGTTAATGTAACACTTGGGAAAGGATGCAGTCTAATTATTTGTGAAGAATGGTAAAAGTAATATAATTGTTATTTCCGAATAGTTATATTGACATGTGAAACAAGAATTAGAGTAAAACATTTACAATAAAAAAATATGAACGAGCCCAGCCAATATAAGCGTCTGTAGTTTTTCGCTATTTCTACAAATAATGAATACAAAAAAGTTACAGGGAGAAAAACGTTACAATTGAATACAGAATAAAGTAATACAGATAAATTTCTTGTATAATTGATTTGCATTTTTAAGTTTCATTTCACTAGTTATGCCCTTTACCCTGCCTTGAAACCGCTCGTAGTGAGCTATTATCGATGGACTAGGATAATACCTCCTCCCTAGCTGAAGGTACGACTAAAAAATAAGTTACAAGAATTGAAGAAATATTTTGAAAACAGATATTCCTTGTTCTTAGCTTGACTTCAAGCGAGCCTAAGGTTATCTACCTAAATTTGATTATTTGATTCATTTTTCACTTGGTCATTTAATTGAATGCAAGTAGAGCATGATAAAATCTACTGGATTCGCAACTTCATCATTTTTCAGGTTAAGAACTGCATTTGCACAATCGCTGTTATGGCAATACGTGGTGAATATTTATCAGCCAATGCTTCAAATTATACATTTTGTATCTACAATTGTAAGGGCGAGGACAAGCATACTCATGCGATCATTCGGTGATTTAAATTTGGATCTAGATTGCCGTGGCATCAATGCACTCATTGAGTGACCTTAAATTTGAAGCTAGATATCAGTTGCCAATCCAATCGACTTCATAAGCAATAGAACTACAAATTTTGTGAAAGTTGTTTCTTTCGACGTTATTCTGATGAATATTATATAATAAAGAAATTTTGCATTGACGGAGAGCTGTATAATTTTCAACTGCCTTTCTGCTGTAATGAGGTTATCTCACAATCTGATAGCCAAAAAACGAGATTCATAGATATTGACAATTGTCCTCAAGTCCTTTATCTACTATATATGATTTTGTCATAATATAATGTCATTTCGACCTTCTCTCTAAACTGGTTATTTGCTGAAATGCGAATCTTTTCTGTTGTCAAGTTCCTAATTATGTTTTAACTTCAGGAGAATTTACCAGAAGAGAAACCACGACAGATATGTGGTCTCGGACTTCCTGGTATTCACTCGTCCAGATATATTGTACTTTCTCTTTCAAGCTCCATCCATCTTTAGGCTTTTGTACTTTAGTGGATTTAAGTCTGAGTTGATTTCAAGTGCTGAGATAGTGATGCGTGAGAAATAATCTTTGGGTTGCTTTTAATTTGAAATATTTGAGCTATGCTATTTCATCCGCCAAAGATGGACCCTTTTGAAACCTCACATCTTTGTTAGAATTAATTAAAATTTTCTGTTGGACAGTCCTTTTATACCTTGTGATTAATTCAGTAGGTTTTCTCAGTTTGAGTCTCATTTTTATTTTGAAATAATGCAGAGGAAGTTTTACAGGGAGTCGCTGCAGGCATCGACCTGTTTGACTCTACGTATGTTTTTAAACTGAGCTATCCTGGTTAGCTTCCTTTATGTAAATCATGTATTTTCTTCATCATTTGAACTGTAAGATAAAATTGTATACAGGTACATATATCATCTTACACTTGGAGGTTTTGCACTTACATTCTCTTCAGAGAAAATTTCGAAACATGGTTCTGTTGATCAGCATGCTGATTATGGTAGTGATGGCACAAAGATCAATCTGAAAGCAACCATTTACAGGCAAGTATCTCTGAATTGTTCCATGACGGTATCTTCAGCGTATTTCAGTTTGCAACATGCTAAGATTACTGTTGCTGTTGGAAAATGTAGTTCCCTTTACGTCGATTCTGTTATGCGAAACAATTTATGATATAGAACCTAAGTAATCATGTGAAACATTAATTTTTGATTGGTTGCGACAGTAAAACTCAAGCACTTGAGCCTTTATCCTTTATCATTTATCCTTCATCTATGCTGTTACTTGGCTGTGAAATGCTATTATGTTGAAAATTGAGCTTCTTACATTTCCTTGATTTCATTGCAGAAAAGATACGTCACCTATCCTCGAGAGTTGTAACTGCTATACATGTCAGAATCACACCAAAGCATACCTAAACCATTTGTTTAATGTCCATGAAATGTTGGCACAAATTCTTTTGGAAATGTATGCAGTGATTCTTTTACCAGTTTGATTCAATTTTTTTCCTTGTTTGGATTGCTGACAAAGGTTTTGCATCCCGTTTTACCAGTCATAACACACACCATTATCTGGGATTCTTCCGGTCGATAAGAGAAGCAATCAAGAATGGGAGATTTGATCATTTTAGAAGGACTTTTGTTGAAAGTAGGCGTAACCATATTTTTGCGGCTGCCTTGAATTCATGATTTATGTGTTGCCCTTGGAAGGATGCACTGTCATATGTGGGACGAGAAATGAATCCTAATTCATGAATGGACAATCTTGCATATGTGATGGAGCTCAATTGACATGCAGTGAAAAACGTCGACTATTCTGCTCTATTTAGTGTTAGCACTGACTTATTTTTTTTTTCTGGTCCATCTTGTATTTCCTTTTTTTTTCTTTTCTCATGTGTTTTATATGTTTGAAACTTTGAACAGTGAGGGTCTATAAAATATATAAAAATTACTTAGGTATAAATCGAAATATAAAATATTGCCCGACTAATACCATGTGAATCTCTAATTGCGTTTTGTGTTTGCTATTTAACAGGGAGAGGTCACCTCTTATAATCTATTATGTTTTTCTATAGATTTATGTTAGCCTCCTTGGTCAGTTTTCACTGGGATAAAAATATATATTTTTTAAACTGGAACTTCAAAAATAATAATAAATATCACTGTGTGATAAATGAATGACACAATTATACCTCAATCCAGAAACATCTGAAACTAAGGCATCAGAGTTTTTGAAAAGCAGAAAAATAATCTAATTGAGCATCGCATCCACATGAAAGCGTCATCAATAGGTAACCCCGATTCTTAAACTTATAACTTACAAGATATAGTAAAATGATGATATGAATATCAAAAAGTCGATTAGAGCGAGGCCGACTGCGTCAAAAACAAATTTTGGAGCAAATAATCCCCACACCTGCGACAGAATGAAAGGTTCAAATCTCGTTATGCGTAAAACATCAACACAGATTGGAATGCATGAAGATCAACATAGGAGAAAATACCATCAGATGACGCCTATGAATTGTGACGCATAACATGGTAAATGTGAATGTTACGGCGGTAATTAGTCCATATATCAAATACACCTGAAACATGTTTGAAGCTGTGTAAGTAATCACATAAGAACCAACCAAAGATTTTATTTTTTTTGTGAAGGCAACTAAAATAACTTATGCTGAAGATTTTTCTACAAAAACTACTTACTTGGCACAATCTCAAAGAAAATACTTGTTTGCTCTGCCCCTTTTGTGTAGCAACAAGCAACGGAAGCCCACATATAGGTAAAATATGAGAAAAACCGAATGTGTCAATGGTAAGAAGAATAGCCTGACGGATAAGCTTGAATTCATCAAACCTGAGTCATAGGAAGATCATTTATCACAATTCAATACAACAAACACTTTCCTCACTATAAATCAACCATAATACTTATGTGTTAATCTGGTCTTCAGACTTGCTGAAAACTCAACGTCACTTCTACTTACACAACTTATTTGCTCAAATTTCCACTATCTTTCATAGTGTCTTGTTCAGTTTAATTTTCATAATATTCTTACTTATTTCTTCTGGGTTGTTCACATATGCCTTCAGCATAATTTGAGATATTTCTTCATTTTTGGAATTGAAAAATGTTATCTTATCATTTTAACCTTTTAAATCTAGTTAAAATATTTATATGAACCGGAACTTTGTGTCCATTTCCTTGGAGAGCAAAACAAAAGCAATCTTGTTTTCGAGAATTAAAGTGACATCATTTTAAGGAAAACAAGTTTCCACAAGTCAATCACATGCATGTCACAGGCTCTTTACCAATTTGAAAATGGACAAAGTTGTAAAAAAATACTAACAGGCATCAAGTTGTTTGGAGTAAGGATTGGCTTGACACTACATAGTTAAAGGAAAACAAAAGTGATCTACCCTTTTAAAGACAATAAAGAGAACCAAAATTAAATATGTGCTTACCCAATAAATGCAGAAGCATATCTAAGGCCATCAAAAGCACACCTGCATCAAGTTATATGCATGTGAAAGTTATAAAACCCAATCAGTGGTTAGCAAATAACAAACTAGAAACCAGTTGCACATCATGATTATAGATCACTAGCAAAAAGTTCAGGTCATTTAAAAATTAATCTTCAACAGAATGCAAAACCTCTTACCAATGACCTGTACTGAAAAACATGCATACAGCAAAAAGACTCCATTGGGTGACCGGAAGTACATAAGAAATTGAAGATCCAGAACAACATTTGTCTGCCCTCTGTCCCAGTATCATCAACCTGGTCAAGCACCAACCTGTAGAGAATACATTAAGATATATACATATTGGTAACACAAACGAGCAGGAAATCAACTTTCAACTAGCCAATCCACAAATCGAGAATACGTTTTAAGGAAACAGCCCATCAAATAATAGACATGCATATGAATCGGATTACATAATCGCAATGTAGTTTGAACATAAAAGTTGATTAAACTTTGTCACTTCCAGAAATAAAGCTGTAGGGAAAACACTTTACCTCCAATAACAAATGCTAAGAAGACCAAGGGGCCTTGTTTTCCAGATAAAATTATGTTTGTCGAACTCCACATGGACAACAAGGCCAATGCTTTAACAACTGTTATTTCTTCCCAATTAGAAGTTCTCTCCCTATCAAGGAGTTGACTAATGGAAACTAATGACAATTGTAGTAGTCCAGACGCATAGATCACCCGAGGAATGAAGTTTCCTTTCATAATCCCAAGTACCATTTGCAGATTTACGAAGCCACTCTCTGAAGCCCAATATATGGGTATGAGTATGAAGTTAGAAAAAGTTACTACAGTAACATACTTCAAGATTCCCTGAGAAAAGTAAGCAATGCTCTTGTATAGCAGAAATGCCAAAATTATTAAACTAAGTACTGGCAGAGTTTCAGACACATGCACCCACATCTGAGAGTCATCTCCAATTCCTATTGTCTTTGAAGGATCTAACTTTAAGAACAAAGAACTGACAGCCTGCTTCAATTGCCCGAGTTCAATGCCAATCCTGAGCATAGGAAGTAAAATACAAAACACAAGTGCCTGCAGGATTAATTATAAATATTAAGCAATCATTCTAACTTTCTGCTCTAATACAAAGCACAAAACAAATAGAATAAGCTTGTGAATAGAACAGAAGCTTATTGAAACTAAGAAGATAAATCTTATGAAACAGGATGAAACATTATTCATGTCTTATCAGCAATCATCAAAGGAAGCGCATAGGTCATATGTTGATGAGACATAAACAATGCACATACTTCAATCAACCTCTTTTTTTCCATTACTGCACAGCGTAACTGAAGAATTACAATGGTTGCCAAAAGAAAACCAGCAACTCTGCCTTCTTCCACTGCATCTCAAAGTGAACCAAAATGAGGACAAAATCCAAAACCAAGAACACAGGTGGTTCCTGGAAATAGAAGCCAAAAAGGCAAAAAGATTACACGAGATTCAGAGCTTACAAATGAAACTGTTAGAGAGAAAGCTGCATGCACGTATCAGCACCAAAACAAGAGCAAAAAAGTTCACTCCAAAGAAACTCTTAAGATCACCACAGGTGCGAGAATGGTTTTCACATTGCTTTTCCAGTCTCCTGATGACGAAAGCATGCAGAAAAATCGAACACAGCATGATGCCGAAACCTAAGCCCATCATCTTCATGTTAAATTCAGTCCAGCTGGATCGTGCTAGTGCAGCAACACTTGACAGAAACATAGTATATGCATCAATCTGCTTTTTGACTGAAGGAAATAATGTAAAACATCCCTCTGTCCTATTTATTGCAGAATTCTTCAAAGTGAGTGACCAGAGCTCTTGCGCCTTATCATACAGCTCTGAGACATGCAGCAAATCTTTTTCCGAAAATCCAATTAATGACAAAGATGAGTAAACATCAATGTAATTTTTTACCTATATTAGTAAGTCCAATGTTAACAAGGAAGAAAGTAGAAATTTAAATTCTTCCTAACGAAGACTATAAGTGCAACATGTTCTCTTCCAACTCCAGGTAAAGTGTCATGAATAAAGCAAACAAAAAAACTAATCTGAAACCAAATAAAGCAAACAAGACAACTAATCTGAAACCAATTTTCGCATGACATCTGTAAACCTACTACTTAAGACAAACAAAATAAGGATGTGATACCCTTCCCCTTTTTGCATATGTAAACTAAAGTCCTTACCTCAAAAAGGAAAGAAATGTTCCTGTGTATACTTAATCACTAGTCTTGATCTAAAGTGAAAAATTACTGATGCAAGGGAGAAAAGGACAACCTCATTTTGTAAAGTTAACTATAGCATGAAATTGTGTTGATAATCATCTTGTTAAACAAAGGGCACCAATATCAATCGTGGACATGCTCATTGTTTATGTTAAGCCGCATAAAATGAGGAGTCTTGTTGGAATACTGTTATGGGTGGAAATTTTAAAGAACAGAAAACACAGAACAAATATTTTGTGGGAAAATAAAACAATGCCGATGTAAATTGGACATAAGAGCTTACGTTTCAATAAACGAAACTGTTTATTCAGTATGATCTCACACAAGCAAGTCGTACTAAGCAAGTGTTTTCCATAAATACATGGTAGCTCCACTTGGACTTAAGTTCGGCCACATATTCATAGGTTCATGAACAACATAATCCGAGAGATAAGTTGTTGGAAAAGAATTATACAATCCTAAAGCTTAACATAGTTTTGGCATTTATGAAGGGTAAAAGGTGTTACACTTCGAAGACTAAAAAGTCAAGAAAGCATTTGCCTGCCAAGAATTAATGCAGAGTGCATTGACATAATTTTGCATCCAAGTGTCAACTCCTGACGCCCTTTGATCACTGCACGACATTGAGTGTGGCAGATCCCATGCACCTCCAGCTAAGGAAAATAGTTCTGAGTCAATGCGCCCAATGCTGAAGAAAATAATAGCCGCTCTTATCATAAATTATTCAAAACAAGAACTCTCTGCACAACTCTAACAAGCTATCTCATGTTCTCATACATAGATACAAGACCATAAACTTTATCAAAGTTTTAAACAAAATAAAACAAAAAAAAAACAAACAGAAAAGTAAAAAAATAAATAAATAAAAGGGAAGAAATAACAAAAAAAGGAAACATCTCTCGAATAAATTTTTGCAGTATACCTTCCAAAAGGAAAGGGAAGACCAAGCAGAGCAGAAATTGTGACTGCAAAATCAAGCTGAGAAGAAAATAGTGGGATGAGTGAAGTTCCTAGGATCAACTTGTGTTTAGGAAACCTTCAGAACATAGAGCTGAATCAAATTAACAGACCTGTTGAATGGAATTAATGCAAATCTTCTTTCCATGCTGAAAATTACACAAAAAAAAATAAATATGCAGGATTATATGTCTCGCATTTATGAGGCTCTTGAAGACATTGAAAGAAATGATAATGGACAAAGTCCAATATTGCAGTAAGCAACCAGATATCCACATTCTAAGAATTGGAAGAAAATATATCGATGAGATTTTGGCATCACAAGTGGACCAACTGAATTGGAGAAAATGTCTCGAATACATGGCATAACTGAATTGGAGAAAATGTCTAGAACACATGGCATACTTCATACTCAGACCCATCAAAAGATCTGAGAGGAGCGGTAGATGCTCTTCTTTTCTTTTTGCTGTTAATAAATGGAGCCATGATCCGTTATTTATACAAAAAATATCAAGTAATTCTGGTGAACAGGAGAACAAGTTAGAAACAGAGTAAAAGATCTCATTCTTTAGGGTCAATTCGAAAGGTTTTCTTGAGTTTTTACATTTAAAGACATCAAGTGAAATCCATAAACCTACTGCTACAGAATTTTGTGGGTGTTAGAAGGATTCAAACATCAGGTGGCAATTATGAAGATGGTAGTTTTTCTCCAGTGCATGATTTGTCTTTGAATAAAGCTCATCCACAAGGACAATTATCAGCTTGATAAACTTCTTCAATTTTCTTGCATAAAATCTTTTATAGCGTTTCTTTTAAGCTGTAGTAAATTTCGAACTGTTCGTCATCCTATACCAAAATTTTCAGAGAATATTCCGTACCGTATCTAATTTGCATGACAAGCTATCAACTGCTGATGGCTGAGGAGTTGGAGGCTTCTTTAAACTCAGAGCGAATAATGCTGTTTCCACCTACATAACATTCTGAATAAATCCAGGACAGCTATAAGAATCAGCAAAAGATTTTAAAAGATGAACTACCTCCTCACCAGTGCCTCCACCATGATCACCATTGATTGTCTGTCCGTGATCACCCATGACAATAAGCATTGTATTTTCATGTAATCCCCCTGGTCTACTTTCTCTCTCCAGTAATCCAACCACTTCCTATATTTAAACAAGAACTCTTATTATGGTCTAAGTTGAAAAGGTCAGAAAAACAACGGTTGCCCAGAACATTGTTTTATGAATGTGGATGAGAATGGTACTAGAACTGAAAGTCAAGGATTAGAAAACAACAAAGGCATTGTCTGTGATTCCATCCGTTAAGTTGCACTTCTGTAATAAATTTAAAAAATCAACTAACTAGGACTACCTTTATGATTTCATTGTACTGCTGCAGCTTTTCTACCATTGGGACAGAGTCAACACCAAATATGTGCCCAGCATGATCCTGGATCATATATGAAAAAAAAAAAATCAATGCTACAGGTTTACAATCTCTCGAAAATCAAAGGGTAAGGTCTGAGTTTACTAATTATGGCACAAATTCATTTCAATATATATATATATAAATAGAAAGATCGTTTATGCAGGCCCTTAGAGGACGGATGCCAAGTCACATAAAGATCGTAAATGAAAAGGAGATATAAATGCACCAACATCCTAAAATATTTATTGCTCTTGCGATTTGCAGACTTGACAGCCTCCGTTGCTGTCAAAATTTAATTATGACTAAGGGAGTTCAGTTCTTGTAGCTTCTTAAACCAAACCAAACCATACCTATGGATTAGGTTCAAGGTTGCTGATGTAACTAGCACCAAGTTAAATCACTTTCGCAACTCTAGACAAACACTTGTGAGAGGCCTGATTATTATGGGTTGTACCCTTTTCTAAGTTTTCCTTTCCAATGTTTTTTTCACTGTACAGCAATAAAAGGTTGCCGACCAGGGTTATCCAAGCTGTGATTATTCCCTAGATAGTTAAATATTTTCAGCATTCTCATTTATATTCTTATCTTTTCCAACTAGAAGATAAATAGAAAATATATGGGATTAATATGGAGTTGAAAAAGACAACAAATATTCTCTCCACTGAACAAACATAACACCATAAGGCAATGGAAATTGAAGAAAAATAATGGAGAAAGAGTCTTACCACACCTAGAAAATGAGCTATCAGTACATCCCAATTATCTTCATATAGGGAAGGAAGCAAGTTTGCCATGCACCCATTGTCCACCTGGCATAGAAGACGTTATGAAGAATTCAAGATCCAAGAACTTGCCCAGTTCATCTTTATGACCATAGCGAATGTCCGGATAGGTATGAACATTTACTAAAGAAGATTACCGTGTGAAGATCTTTGACATTAAATGATGGGAAGGGATAGGATGAGACAAAATGGTTAGGAAACAATTGCACCCATGTGTCATCCCCCATCATTACTACTCGCTTTCCATTCTGAACCATCTACAGAAGATAATGAGGAACTGAGGTGATTGCAAGAAAAATAAAAAGAAATAGCTCACTAAAGCGATTCCATGTCTATGACAAGAAATATGTGCAGCATAGGCGATGACCTGATGTATCAAGTTATCTTCAACAATTGCTGGTGCACCAAAGCTATTTCCAACATCAATAAATGTGGGTAGTCCACCAGTAGTCAGGCCCTAAAGAGACAAACAACATAAATACTGCATCGTGGTGTATTTCAAGTGTAAGGTACGGAGATACCACAATTTGAATACTCTGGTAATTCTCTCGTCTGTGAATCAAATCAGAAATTTTAAACTTAATACTTCGTTCTTAAGACAATACGTGGATAACAGAGTTTAATATTTAGATAGTAGATAAACCGGATAACACAAATGACACCAGAATATAGCTCTTATAACAAGGCAGTATAAATAGAGTAAGGTCCATTGAAGTTCTGTTTCATTAAAATTAGGAATTTAATATGAGAAGATAAATGGCGAAGTGCACGTGGTTCACTGAAACCACAGTCAAGCGGTTGAAATCTGGTTTCAAAATCAGAACCATGGCAGGGCCCAACATTTGGGCCATTCATAATATGTTCGATATGAACAATTTCAAATGATTTTTTTCTTTTCTTTTCGACACATATTCTTCTCCTTCTCCTGATACTAAATAATTCCTATGGAAAGTATCACTTCACGACTGCAAAATGATAACCAAATCTAGTCATTGCATTTCGAAAAATGCAAAACGGCATAGTTTCACCTTTAGACGCTGCAAACTGGTGGTTGGCGGGTCTGCTATAGCCTTGAAAATTTTGGCAGTAGATTGGTTTTGGCTAGCATATTCGTGAAGAACCTGTAACCTATCCATCCATGGTTTCTTCTCTGGTAGAAATAACAGAGACAAACAGACAGACAAATAACAAGGAACAGTAGCATCAGCCAACTCGAGCACAACAATTAAAAATCAATTTTAATGGCACAAAGCACTTGCCTGGAAAAAATGTGCTTGGAGCGACAAAGTCAAACCTGTTTAAACGAAGTTCGAACTCAGGGTCAAATGAAAACTATGATTATCACAAAACCAAAACAAAAAAAAAACAGTTTCTGTATCATGAAATTTAAAAGTTTGATCGAGCTGAACACCTGAGAGCATCAAGCACGATAATGACAAGGCGATCGACCGCAGGTTTGGTCCAACAAGAACTTCCATTTTGCTGCGGAGGAAAGCAGGGAGACTGTTGAACGTCGCCGCATTGGCTGTACTGAGAGAGCTCGGAGCGAGTCAGAAGGAAACCTCGCGTAAACAACAAAATGGCGAATCCGTGTATCACCATAATGCTTAGGAAGGCGCAGCAAGCCCATTTCCGGCTGCCCCAATTCTCTGTCCTCCAAAATGCCGCCGCCATATGCTCTAATGTATCAAGGGACCAGTAAACGATACACTTGTACTGCTCCCTCTCTGACATCCAAGTTTTTATTTTTCTTCACGTACTGTTGTGTGTTCAATAAACGTGAGTGTCGAGGAAGAACGACAACTGGGCTTCAGCCAACCGAATTGGGCCAATGGTTTGTGGAGGTTTATTCTGATGCTGGACTGCTCAAGTCTTGCAAAATCTTATTGAATTGGATATGGGCTCTGAGGTCCATTTTACTTTTTTGGTTTTATAAGTTCCGAACCGCACATCCCACCTTCTAATATATGTAGCCCATATGAGGCAGAATCTACTATTGTCTTTAATTAATATATGTGTAAAAATATATAGTAGCCACCCAATAATCTTTTACATAATTAATTATGTTTTAGAAATTTTAAATAGCTGTTAGGACAAATCATTTATTTTTTGAAAATCAAACTTATTTTTGAAATTTTTATTCCAAATTACATAATCAATGAGTTGACGTTATTCTCGATAAAGAATTGAAGGTTTAAGTTTTCATTTATATAAAACAACCAAATATGTATTTCAGGGATTCTAAACTCATAAATATATATTCTTAACAAAACGATTGCTAAATATAATAAATGAAAATAAATCAATAAAACATATCACTTTTCTGGAAGTTAGGAGAAATTAACTAATTACAGATGCATTTGGAAGAATGCATTTGAGATTTCAAATCTATATCTTAAATAAATTGCATCCATTTTCTCCCAATTAAGATAAATCATCCGAAAGTCGCTGCATAGATTAAGTTCAAATTTCCTACTTCAAACTTTAGCTTATGTCGTTCTACTAATGTATATGACTGATACGAGGTGGAGCCCTCGAATGTTATAGTATATACAAAAAGCAGTATATATAGTTGTATAAAAAACAGTATAAATTAACTAGTTAAACTGATCAATCGATTTTTAAGCTGTATAAAAAGCGGTATAAATTTTACAAATTGATGATACTATGAACCTGTTGGCTAGTGTAAAGCTCAATCGAGCTTTCGCCATTAAAATCACATGTTGATGAGGAGATAACTTACATTCCGTCTTGTTTGGAGAATGAAACTGCATTAATTCAGTGGAAACCTAGTAAGATTGCTCATCAAATCTCTCCTCCTTTGAAAATCATGTCAAATTCCTACATCTTTTATCGGGTTTCTTGGATGTGAATTTAATGCTTGAATGATATATAATATTATAAATATCAATTTTTAAAATTTACGGGTTTTAGGTGATTAATGTAATGTGACGGTAAATTCTCTCCAATCATACAATATTTGGTCCATGATCGCGATCTTATTAATACAAGTTGAACACAACCAGACAAGGGATTCGAGGTAACAATTAAAATTCAAAAAACTCAAGCCAACTTGGTAAAAGTTAGCATAACAGAAACACAAGTCATAAATTTATATATGTGTAAGGTTATAAATTATGGACAGGTTTTTCTAGATCAAATGGAATTTATGCTTATTTTCTTCGTTAATTATAAGAACATGCTTTTATATTAATGATTTGGGAATAATCAAATTCAGACCATCCAATTATGATGCAGAACCTACTGGACTTGTCTATCAGAAACAAATAATGTAGCTGGTGTGAACTGTTATGTCGGAAGAATATACGGGAGCGGGAGTCTGGGAGAACCCTTAATGACTTGGCTTTTTTGTGCGTGTCGCAATTGAAAATCACATTTGTACTAATTTTCAAAACAATTTAATGGATGCCTAACAATTTACATTTAATTATGTGGTGAGATTCAAAAAAATAGATGTCCATTTTATGTGACACAGGTAACTTGAGAGGGCATATTGAAAAGAAATAGAAATTTTTATAACCGACTGAGAAATAATTAGAGTATTGATATAAGCATAAGGATTAATAAAATTGATCTAATCTAGTTAAACAAGAACAAGAAGCTCCCTCTATTTGTAATAATTGAGATGATAAAAACTATAAATGAATTATCACCAAGATGTATCACAAAATAACCTTGGTAATACCAAATTAAATGTAAAGTCCCACAAATAACATCGAGTTGTCTTTGTACTCTCAATAAGAAGGAACATCATATCAGGAGTAATAAAACAATTCCCTTAGAGACTCGAACCCCTGATCTCGCTCTGATACCAATTGTTAGGATCAAGCGCTTACCACTAGGCCAAAAGCTATAGCTGTTAGCCAAGGTGCAACTTTATTTCCTTATAATGTGGCAGCGCAGAGTGCACATATTACGTGCGTTACGGTTGGGCTGTTAGGCCCATGAATCAGGGGAGGTGCGTGTCTAACTGCTGGTGTTGTCTCATTTCCCTTAGAGATCAGTCTTACCTTTCCCCTACCGCCGGCCCTATCCCCAGCAGAGATAGTATTACCCGTTAAGATCTGGGATCACACTTTTACAGCCCACATGGGCAACCAGATTAAGCGGCGCAACGTCAGCAGCTTGACGTACGAGAACTCCCCAGGAGGTCATCCATCTCAGTACTGTTCTCACCCTTGCACGCTTAACTCAACAAATATCTTCGAATGCTAACGGCGTCTTAGCTTAATGGTGACATTGAGATCCTAAAACTTGTTGGTCTTAGGTTCGATTTCCGTTATTTGAGGGTGATTTTCCTAATTTATTTAGATTACGCTTGGATCAATGCTCAAGTCCGATGATTTTTCATAGCACCGTAGTTGTTTACATTATAGTATCCAAAACGAATATCAATATGTATTGTGTTATTACGCAAACGTCTACATAACAATGAGTGTTATCGGATAAACTTTCTTTAATCAAAATATATTTTTAGAAAATATTAAATTACGTAATAATCATTAATGTTTCCAAACAACAAAGGTCGGATTACACTGGATTAAGATATGTAAAATCGAGTGCATGAAGCGATTAATGGTCCCTCCCTTCTTTTGCCACTAACTTTTGTTGCCGGAAAAGGCCAACAATAAAATGCCTTTTCTCAATTATTATACTATATTATAGAAATAAGAAAAGAATCTATTTTACTCCACGATGTAAGGCAGTATTATATTAAATTGATTCTAATCAAACATAGTTTGTTTTATTAATAAAGCTTAAAGCCTCATGAAAGATGGCCTAGCTATATCAGTGTTTGCCAGCTAATTTAAACAACCACCCACTAACTTCCGTAACATCATCCGTTGATGAACGCTTAATATGCTTTAATTTAAAGTTACATGTCCGACATCATGGACCAATCGTGCGCTTTTTTCTATAAAAAAAATGTAGGTTAAGTCTTTGGTTTATATTTCGTCCATCGATCCTTTCTAATTCGTGTCTATCTTGAAAGATTTGTAATTCCACTCATAAGGATTCAGAAAATATCGGATCTCCACCTACACAAGCAAAATTGTTGATAAAACTTCGAGAGGACATTCTCGTTTGAAAAATAAAAAATTCACATTTTTATATAATTATTTTTTTAAAACAATGCATTTGATTTTACTTGGGTTTTTTATATATGTTTAAGGGGATACAGATGGACCTTTCCCTTTATTAACCATGTAAAAGTTTAAAGTACAAGAAAATTTGGATTGGTTTATATTAGACCATCTTAGCCAAATATCAAAGAGAGTAAATGAGAGATACTCGTGCACAAAGATATATAATATGTACATTGCGAACTTTAGAAATGTTCGAACGGAGAACCTTCTTATCAATAAATATTAAATATCGTATTTAATTAACAAAATATAATATATTGGGGGGTTATTATACTATTTTATGTATAAAAAGCTGGATTTGTGTTACGTAGAATGTACAACATAGGGAGGCGTCCGTTGAGACAAAGGGACCTTAATCCGGGAATAACGGGGTGCATGTCATCTTTTACACCGTGGGTCACCCCACCCTCACATGCTCCCATGTGAATCCAATGTTTTTATTTTTTTCTAGTTTCATCTTTTTTTAGGGAAAAAAAGAAACACTAATAAAAACTATATAATTTCTTTTATTTTTATTTCCAAAACCAACATCAAATTTAGTACTAGGTATTTCGGTGTACGGAATGTATCTAAACTTTTTCATTGTTAAAGAGACATACACACAATCCTGTTTAATTACTATCAAATTAAAAGGTTCAAAAAATCATTAACAAAACAATATTTCGGAAGTGGTTGGAATCGATTTTTGATAAGAAAATTCAAGTATATATGCATACAAGATTAAAGGAGTCCCCCTACCGGGAGAAAATAGACTGGACCGCACGGACTCCCTGAGAGATTTTATATGGGTTAATTATTAGTATACTCTAGAAAAGAAAATTCTAATAAATTCTAGTGACATACAAACTAACGTGCAAAAAGAATAAACAAGTAAAACTGTTACATAAAGAAGCACCGTTCACGGAGATTTAAGAGGATGATCCATTGTATTGCAATCTGTATACTCATTCCTTTTTCGCCGATTTTATGCACCGATTCATTGATTACCTTTGAATGTCTCATAAATCTGATCTCTTAAATGTGTAATAATGCTAATTTAATTATTAAAATAGCAATTCTCTTAAAGATGAGGAAATGATTAGTTAATTACTTGAAGCGAACAATTCATCGTCAATAAGGTGCAAAAGTTATGGATTTTTTTTTACTCTGTGAGATGTTTATCATTTTCATTGTAATATTATTTGCCTTTTTCTACATGGGTTCTATTAGTATTTAATGTTCAAATAGCAGTTGTTAGTGAAGATTTCTTTTAAATATATGATCATGACGATATCATCTATATACCAAATACTATAGCCACTGAGTAATTAACATTAACATATAACTAAAAGTCAACCGTCGTGTAACTAAAATTTAGGTTCAAAAACTAAATAAAAATGTAACTCACTAAGAAATTAATACTTACATGAATAATAAGAAAAGATAACAGTAATGTAGATGAACGAATTAGATTAAATAATAATAATGTACATGAATGAATTAGATTAAATTATTGAATTAAAGATATCAAGTGTAGTCAGCTTTTAATAGTTCAATATTCTTCTTGGGATTGGTGGAAAAGACTTCAACTCTGCTATAAATACCGCCCTCTCCTCTCCCCTAAACCTACAATCCACACAAACAAATAAACATATAATTATAAATATGCATAATCCTCTATATTATCACATCCATTTTCTTCCAAGAAACCCTATCTAGGGTTGAAGCAAATTACGCGCTCGGACGGGAGATGGCTGCCTTCCTATTTTTCCACAGCTTTCTTGAACTGCGCACTGCAAGTCACCGTATGCCCACCACTGTACGTGGGCGGTGCTATCTTCCCTTCCGTGGTTCAATAAAGCTGTGGGACGATATGGAGACGGCCAATGGCATAGTATTTAATTCAGGCTCAGATTCGTTTTCTACAGTATGACAGACAGTAGAGTAGTTTTTATCTGCCATTGTTTACTGCGGTTAATTCCTGTACTTTTTGGTACAGCTGGTGTATTGATTTACTCGTACTGATTAAATGCATGAATAATGATTGTTAGGAATCTAGATCTAATGAAAATTAATCTACTTCCGTCTAATGAGTAAAAGCCAAGAAAATCTTTGGTTTTCTCGTTAATCATAGATGAACCATGATTAGATTTCTATTTGTTGGTAAACGAGATTTGGAAGTTTTTTTCCTTCTCTTGACGTTTGATGCTGATACCGTACTTATAAATTATAAATCCGGTGGATTCCGGTGATTCATTTTAAATATTATATATGTTTGCTCGCTTCTTGATTTCTTCTATGTTTTCAACCACAAAATTGGCTGATAAGAGTCTGTTTTGGATCTAACTTTATCGCCGGGAGGATAAAGCTGAAGATAATTATTGAATTGACAAGGGTTATCTGTAATCTTTGAACTGCTGTTTCTGAGACGTTGTTTTATTTTTAGATAAGATGAATGATGGACACCTTTTTTAAACTGAGAGATGTACATTTTCTATGGTTACCAAGTAACACGAATGTTTTGAACAATTAATGAGAATGATAAAATTATAATAATTTGTACATTTGTACATTTATTTCGTAATATTGTAGCGCAATAAAAATCCATGAATTGTCAATAATACTGGGATAGGTGAGGTTAAAGTGTAGATGGACCACACTATTTGCAATTGCCTTTGTCATATGCAACCACTCCCAAAGCCAAGTCTTATTGGGTGAAGCATCTATATCTGTTATATATATATATATATAAGAAAAAGTAAATTAAATATATATATTTCATAATCGTTAGAGCCACTAGTGTATAGTGACCATTTTGCTTTAGTTAAAAATATCATTCCTAACCTCGCAATCATGGTATTATGTAACACATTAAAAAGGAGTACATACATATTTATCTGAAATTAGCACTATAGATGACTATTTCTATCATCAATTAAATGGTTTTTTGCAAAAATAACCTTAAGCAAGAAATCGGTGCATGTGAATAATTAGAGATCAGATGCGTCAACTAAAGGTATTGCTGCTAAAGTTATTACATATATATGTTTGTATTTTTATATGTATATGCTGTTATGCTCACGTGTCATTGCAAGCCCCTCGTGTTTATAAAAGAGTATTCGTCATTTTGTTTTTATTTAACTGATCTTATACACCTTGGGAAAGAAAAGTGCAAAAAAGTCAAATTTATTGCAGAAGAAAACCCAAGCAAATTCAAGAAATCTAGGGTTTTTCCCCCTCCTCAATGGTACAAGACAACCTTTTTATCATGAAACCCAACATTGTTGTCTCGTTAAGGCTGCCATGGCTAGCTCAAGATCAGATCCTAATGTTTCCTCTTTATGTGGTACAGCCAATAAATTAGACTTCAATCTGTTGGTTGAAATTTTGAGCCACCCTGGCGTGCGATTATTTTATTAAGAAACATGTATTTGAATAATTTGTTAATTATAATTTTCAATTGATCACTGTACTAATTAATCAGAATGATTTTTTAAAATTCTTGTTTCGCGTATTTAAATGAATTTCCAGTATCTTGGATCCAGATAAACTAAAGTCATCGGCTAGTAGTTCTGTTTTTCAGTTTATTAATTGATTGAAATTTGTATATATTTGTACAACTGTACCTGATTTAGTCAATAAAAAAACATAAAAGAGGCATAATGCTACAAATAAAGATTTCCTTTCTTGACTAAAATTGTTCGATATATTATTGTCATGTTTCTCTTCTGACGTGAAATGCCAGAGGTAAGCATGATTGCTCCTTTTATTTTTTTTCAATTGAAAGGAACATGAAATATAAAGGCACAAAAATAAAGCATGCAATATAAAAATCCAACGGAAGGGGACTATATCTTAACAATTATAAATTTTGTAAACACACAGGAGATTGTGCACTTGTTTATTCGTCATTTCAGAACATACTTTGAAATCTTACATGGATACATGAAGAATGAGAAATGAGAAATAATTGGAACATGTGTGTCCAGTTCTGTACGATTGGTTTTGGCCCTATATATTGGCAATTTCTGGGCTTCTTTTACATCTTTCATTTTTTGACAATTTTTCAACTATTTTTTCCAATATTTGCTAATGTGACATTGGACACATGATCGCTATATAATAACATGGAGAGACAAAGTGTAAAGTACATATCGCAAAGAATTATAATACAAATCAGAATGTTTTTAAATGGCATGAACATATCTGATTTAACCGAATTGTGCCCAGCAAATGGCTGCCACCGGACCAAGAGGTATCTACATAGGAGACCAACTCACGAGCTCCGGACTGCTTGGATGGATGAGCGGGGCATGATGCGAAGGGTCAGTTGCAACCACAGAAAACAGATCAGAGGACGTCGCAAGTGCTTCCGACGCAACTCCTATGATGCTTAAGTCAGATCGGATGCTTGAGGATAGAGAAGAAGGGCGTGTGTAAAAGCCCAGAACTGATCTAACAGTTGCGTTTTGTTAAAAATGATGTCCCATGTAAAAGGAAACATACGTAGTATCTATGGAGGAGGTCTGACAGCCAGCATCGGTGTGTCACCCATATTGTCATATGTGAGCGGACTTTACGGTGGGTGTTAATACCAATGTTGATCCTTAATGATTACCCTGGATTTGGTCAACCGTGGGCTTTGCAGATGTTGCGTGTACGTTAACCAGGATTCAGACATCTCCCACGCATGTCTAATCTAGAGATAACTATTTACTTAGATCAGCTCAGAACAGATAGACGATAGTGAATAAGAACAGAGGTACCTGAATATAACAGAGCAGCGCAGGTCAGTTCAGATCAGCAGAACAGAATTAACTGAGAATAAAACAGATTAGATCATATTAGCTCAGAGATAGAAAATATCAGAACAACATTAGAGAAGTGATCAGATGGGATCAGTTCAGTTGAGAACGGCTTAGTAATAGATCAGATTAGAAGTGCAGAGCAGACCAGTTGAGCATATCAGAGCAGCGTAGACTAGAGTAGTTCAGAACAGTTCAGTTCAGATGAACAAGAGCCGTGTAGTTCAGTGATCATATCAGGTCGGAGTTTCGTACCAGAATAGCTCATATAAGATGAGGATAGCTTATTGAAGAGCTCAGATCAGATCATTAAGAGCACCAGTTTGGATGAGACTGTGTTCAGCTCGGACATCCCCCCCTGACCACTCGACATGCGGAACCTGTTATTATTCCATGGGTCCCGATCAAATATATGAGGTATCAATATCACAAAAATCATACCTACAATTAGTGTTTAGCATTTTATATCCGAAATAATATTTTTTACTAATATATACTTGCTTACTGTCGCTAGCATTAATTAACCATCAACCAACATATGTATGTGATAGGGTTGCAGCGATTCTTTAATTTATTGTCCTTTTAATTAACATGATTTGTTTCAAAATATGTAGTTGAGGATGGAGTGATCTAGAATAGTTTATACGAATTTATAAAATTGAATAACGAAATTTTCGATGTATTCGGTTATATGTATAGTAAAAGAACATTTAATTTATTTAAGGAAAAACTATATATTATTCATCTATGTTTTATGACCATGGGCGAATATATTAGTATATCTTTCCATACGGTTCTAGATGAAAATTTGTTATTCGTCGTGTCCTTTTCGACGTTTCTAAAATTCTCTAACTATATGTTATTAAAGTAAATAATCAGCTCGAATTAATCAGTTCAGTTCAACAGTATGTAAGTAGTTTTTGTGTGAACAGATCGGTTAGGCTAAGACCAGTTGAGTAGAACTGGAACAAGCACAGTGTTCAAGTGCGGTATTCAAGAGCATATAGTTCAAGTGTAACGTTCAAAACCAGATTAGTTCAAGCGCAATATTCAAGAGCGGATTAGACTATTTTTCAACTTTAACAGTTTGGACAGATCAGCACATGTTACAGAACAGAACAACACGATAACATATCAGCTGAATAACAAGTGTTAGGATATCTGTCTTTCAAGAATATGTATAGTCGTTAAGAAGAATTGAAGGCAACAATCAGAATAATGACAGGAATGTTGAGTACGAAAAATGAAAATTGTTTTTTCAAACCTAAAAAGAGGAGTATTTAATACAAAGTATGTAGTATACATACTATATTTAATTTACATTAAATGCTCAAGTGCGAGAGTACAATGATTCAGCGGCTGAGAGTATCGTTCGAGTTTATTATCGTTGAATCGAAAGCTCAAGCTTACAAAGTGTGTAGTCATTCAGCTCGGGCTTATTTGTTAGTAAAAAATTTATTAGCTAGAACGCTATTTGTAAACTAACAGAATCTGTTTAATTAAGTGTGAGAGTGCTTGGAGCTCAGATCACCAGAGTGCTGAAATGAGTGATTTGATTAATGCGTGTAATATTTGATCAAAGTGCTAGTGAAAATTTTTTGAACTTTAAAAAGGGGAGACATGGAAACTTAATACTTCAAATTTCTCTAAACGAATTTTCTTGTCTCTCATCTATTTATTTATAGCATTTTAAGTTCACTGATAGGTTGAGTTGTTTTCGCACAATTTATTGTAGCTCAAAATATCAGCACAGACTGAGATACAAGCTCAGATGATAACCCAACTGATCTGTACACAAAGCACTTTTCAAAGAAATTTTCAAGAGTTTATCTACCCTATCTCTAAACTCTATTTTCGATCAACACATTCTAAAAATATGAATTATTTGTCCACTGACATTGATTCACAAAAATATTTTTTCTGTATATTGTATCATTCATGTATTGGGTACCCATTTTCCTCTCAAGTTCTAGCTTTTTAAATGCTTGTTGTTCTCATATGTATGTTTTATTTCCCTTATGGTCCAACTTTTGATTCGGGTCATGAATATATTGAATAACTAAAGGTGAAAACAAAAAAAAAAAATATAGAAAATGATGAATTTTTAAATCACCTTGTCAAGATCAGGTAAAAAGGCATGTTTTTTGGTTATAAAGAGAGAGTTGAAATCTTCACTTGCTTTTGGTTTTGTCCATTACAGTGTAGAATGGCCGTTAAAGTGGAAACTTAGAGACATGAATGAAAATCTGATTGATCGAATGATATCTTGTGCTTGATATGGCTGTCTCTAATTAAATTATTTAACTGCTACTTTTAATTAATATGAAATCCTACGTGTTTATATATATATATATATGTGTGTGTGTGTATGCTTGAATCATAATTGAGGTTTGACATTATAATTAACACTCGATTGGATCATGGAAATATTTGAACACTGCTTGCTGAAAAATCATTGCCCCGTTTTCATATTTTTACACAATTTTTTGTCGACACTTTAACTTCTTTAAATAATTACCAGGTATATATATTAATTCCTTTGATTTAACCAAATTTACATAATTTCCAATTTTTTCTACAATCGCAGCATACATGCGTAACATGGTCTCCTTATTATATGCTAAAATTATATTTCATGCCAATAATATATATTATCGGAACACTACGGAACTGGAACAAATTAAATACATTACATATAATAAGAAATGATATGGTGGGCACCCCACATGAGCACCATGTGGGCACCAGACTGACGTGGCACTCTCTGGTGCTGTCACGTCAGCTTGATGCCCATGTGGGGTGCCCACCATATCAAATTTGTACATATAATAATATCACAGCATGCTATGTTCTTTGGTATGAATATTCTAATGGGCTTACACACACACATACATATACATATACATATACATATACATATACATATATATATATTTATATATATATATATATATATAAATTTGATACAGTGGACACCTACTGTGGGCCCCTGGGTGACGTGGCACTTCCTGGTGCTGCCATGTCACCCAGGTGAGTAGGTGCCCACTGTATCAGCCCTTTATATATATATATATAAATGTATTTGCACCGACCAAAGTTGGGTTGGTAATCGGTCGATAATGAAGATTAGCAACCGATTGGTGGCCGACTTCTTGCTTGTTAAAGGTCAAACAGTTATATTAGCCAATTTTTAAGAAGTGATTATTATTATTTATAGGAGATATTGGGTTGTGCTTGAATGAATAAATTCCAAATCTATATAGATTTGGATTTCAAATGTAATTTATAGTTTAGAGAAATAATACCATAAACTTTAACTCATCACTTTCATATTTACATTGAATTTCATGCTAATGGATTTCAAGTTCACCGCTTGCTAATATATGTAAACAATAGTGGAAATTTATGATGAATTTAAGATACACTTAATAATGGTTTAATTTAATATCATAATTCGAATTCATTAGTAAATCAAATCAACTCATTCACCTCAATTCAAATTGACCACCAAAGTAAAACCTCAGATATATGACAACATAAATTTCTCCTTTCTCCTTTGGAGCCTCAAACTCGATATCTAGTCTTAACTTTGGGATCTTTATACAATATCAGATTTAAAAATATAAACAAAACTTGTTTGTTTTATAACAAGATATGCAAGTCATTTCAAACATTTTACACGCACACAAATATATGTAGTAGAGTTACATTGTGTTTATAGCTTATGCCGTGAGATTATTCATAATAGCAGTAAAAAACACCCTTAGTTATCTTAAATCTTAATTGATGACAATTAACTTTAATATCATCAACCTTTAAATTATTCTAATTTATACTATCTCGTACAGTTTGTAGGTTTTTTTTAAGTGAATACAATATTCCCATTTATAGGTACTGGGTCTGGGCTCGGTACTGGACTCGCTGTCAATCGGGTAAGCAAGGCCCAATTTTCCTATCTTGCCATTAACTTCAGGTTAAAATTTTACCTATTGGTTTCTCCGTCGTAATATCATAATCTTCGGGTTTAGATATTTTACGTCTAGTTTTTTATAATTTTTTTAAAAATAATTACTATGCAATAAATCAATATTTTCACTTCTCAGTGAAAGGTTCTTTCTTGCTGGTAACAAAGGTAATGTCAATGTTATATTTTTATGTTAGTGCACGTTTTAAATAATGATATTTTAAAAGCAACGAGACGTAATACATTGCCAGGTCGCGACCTGAATAAGATTGGAGTTGCAATAACTCCTGTTTTTGAAAGGAGAGAGTATATCTGGTTTGATCTGAAATGTCAAGTAAAAAATATCCGACATACTCTCCGTAATATGAAACTTAAAATATATTTGAAACATGAATACAGTAAAGCAGTAAAGAATTACGATGCAAACAGATATGTTTCTGGAAGTTCGAAGTCATAGGTTATACATCTCCCCTTCTTTCGAATCGAAATGCTCTATTGGAAGACTTTGCTTTATATAACAGCATGTACAATTAAATGGATTTATCACACTGGCCAAACTGAGACTTCTAGACTCATCACTATGCATTTGTTTAAAGTCTCTGTACGAAGACTATAAACACTAATTTTTACGTGCTTGTGCCAAGACATGATTAATTTGATTTGATTTACATTCACTCAACTAATCTCAACTCTTAATATGTGAGTGAATGTGTCCGTGAAATATTCTTTTACAATGTAGTCTCTTAGTCCGTATGTCCGCCCTCATGCTTTTGAGAGTCTCTTTTTAGAGTTATTGATATTCTATATTCTCGTATTCAGTCCAGGTATATATATAACCTCTGTACTGATATGAATGTTAGACACGGGTTTATAGCCGTTTGGAAAGGCTTTTGTAAAGTCTGATGTTGTGTATTTGTCGTCCTTTCTTCATACAGGAGTAGGTGAGTCTTTTTTTATCTTTGACTGCACTGAACTGACGTTTTGTCGTACTGGATGAATAATTTTGTGCCTCTTGTATTCAGTCTGAGTAATGCTTGTTTAAACAGTTTTGTCGTTCCGAACTGGTAGTCTATGCTGATCTGATGTGAGCTTTGTTCTGCTATGTTATCTTCAATAAGCTTTCTTTTCTTATATGAATTGATTTGATGTGAAGCTTCTACCTGATCTGATCACTGAACTATACTGCTCTTCTTCATCTGAACTACTCTTATCTGATCTGTTCTATGCTGTTATGTTTGTGTTGTTCATTTCTTTGTTCTGAACTTCTCTTTTCTGAACTATTCTTATCTGTCCTAATATGATCTGAACCGAACTTGTCAATCGATCAGCTCTGAACTACTCATTTCTACCGAACAGAACTGCTCTAAACTGATCCGATCTCACCTATCCAATTAAGCTTTGTTATGTTTTGTTCCTCTGTTATGTACAACCGCTCTGATATGATTCTGCTCCACTCTTCAACTGTTTGACCTATTCTATTCGGCTCTGAACTGATTCTGTTCTGATTTCATCTGACCTATTCACTGCTCTGATCTATATTGGTCAGCTCTGCTCTGTCCTGTTCTGTTATGATCTGATCACTTTTCTCTCAATTGTTCTTTCTTATATATGCTGCACTTGTTCTCACCTGATCTGAACACTGAACACAAGTTGATCAGATTATTTCTATCTAAGCTACTTATCTCTGAGCTAACTGATACGCTTTGTTTTTCAACTGATCTAAACTGTTTTTGCTAACTAAACTGAACTGCTCTTTTCAACTATAGATTGATCGGCTCTTCTTTTTAACCGAGCTCAATTCTTCGTTTATACCGTACAACTCTTCAACTACTCTACTCGGCTCTGTTCTGATCCGATTTCCGCTTGGTCTGCATGCTCAAATAAACAGATTATAAATATAATAATAAATATTATGTTTATCAAAATCAAGATCTATCTGTTTCCAGATCCAACATGATGAAATCGTGGAGAAGAAGGAAAATTGGATAAAATAAAGGAGAAGGCAAATTTTTGGAGAAAAAAACGGATAAAATAGTGGAGAAGGCAAATTGGGAGACAATGAGAGAATAGTTTTTTATCATTTAAATAAAATAAAATAATTAGTCAAATGTAAGAGAGTAAAAAAACATTTGGATGATTATTGAACGAAATATAAATTTTATAGGTATATGGGGTGAATATCAAGACATTTTGGTTGTTGGATATTTATGTTCAAATTACGGATAAAATAATCCGTAACTATATATTAAAAATAAAAATCGATCGAAAATATTGGACGGTAAAAGTGTTTATAGTTATGGCAAAATAAAAAAAGGAGCATATTAGTAAATTTTTTGGTCTTTTAAATGCAAGATAATTTAAAAATTTTTAAATTGTAATGTCATTTCGTTAAAAGTATAATATGTACTCTATTATATCAGCCACAAAATTCATATACATTAAGATTTTATATTGATCATTTAACAAAAAAATGTGAAGCCATATATAGCCAATATGTTTCTTAAAATACTGTTATTATACCGAACACTTGCCGTTTTATCAAAAGTTATAGCTGATAATCACGATGTAATTACAATATTTTAAACCATATAACAGATCAAGCACCATGGTTCAATCTATCTAGTAGATGCAATTATTGTATTTCAACAACCACAATTAGAGGAACCAATTAACAAAATATACATAGATCAATTATGTATTTGTTACAGTTGATAAAAAAATTTATCATTTTTATTATATTTAATTTAAATACCCACATACATTAGATCAAACACTTGGAAAATAAATTTAAGAGCATGATATATATAATATATAATATTATTATCATTATTTATTATTATTATTATTATCATCATTATTATTATATATATATATGTATATAAAGTTGATATTTGTGGATGATGCTTTGTGTCCCAAGAAGATTACATACTAAATTGCACTGCGTGATGAAAACGTGAGGCTACAATCTCTTCCGAGCACGAGCTGGAACAATGCAGCTTCTTCATTCTCCGCCTTCATCATCTATGCCATTTCACCGCTCAGCTTCGCCACTCAAAGCAGGTTTTCTTCATTCCATGCTTTCCACGCCAATGTGAGGCAATTTCTTCTCTCTGCAACTTACTTCCTTCTTGTATTGATGCAGGACCTGTAACTGTGGCGGGAAAATCTTTTACTGAACCCATTAGTGTCGCTTCATTTTCACCGCAAAGGAATTTAAGAACGTCATGGGTTCCTAAAGCTGCCCAAGTTCAAGGTGAATTTGTCATCCTAATGGTGAATATATATTGATTGTGCTCATACTTCCGTGTATTTTGGATATTTGGTTGTCTGGTGTTCCATATATGACTTCACTTCTCGCTGTTTATCTTAGGACTGGCTTTTAGCATATCTTCACACTTTCTTAATTCAACCTCATCTAGTGAAATTTAAATGCAGCTGCTGCTTCAGATGTAACTTCTCAAGTTGCTAAGACTGATGTCCTAAAAGCCTTGTCCCAGATAATTGATCCGGATTTTGGGACTGACATAGTCTCCTGTGGATTTGTGAAAGACCTTAGTATCAGCATGGAATCTGGAGAGGTGCCTCAAGAATTTGGATTGATTAGATTCTTAGTTTATACGCATCTCAAATTCTCAATGTTCTGACAAAACATTTACGACTACATCACAGGTCTCGTTTCGGTTAGAGCTCACAACGCCAGCATGTCCAGTAAAGGACATGGTAAATAAATCACGAGTCTTAGTCTTTGATCAAGATTTGTTATGTGTATCAAGTTGCATAAACCTTTGGTTTTTGGGTATTCTCACCAACTACAGCATATTTCATTACTTAAGTGATACAGAGAAGGCTGAAAGGTGTTATTTGGTGGTTTAATATGGTGATTTTTGTTAACAGTTTAATGCAATTTCCGGATGACAAATTGCTTTTTCCCATCCTATCTGCATGGAACCTATCTATATAGAAAATGTTCATTTATTTTTTCCTTCTTCCCTTGCTTTAGTAACTATGTTTTCCATCTTTCTTTTCTTTATTTTCAGTAACTTTATCAGTTTGATTGTTTTTCAACACTATCCTCGGAAATTATTTCTTATGTGAGGATCATATGTAAGTTTGAAAAGGTTTGTCATTTTCCAGTTCGAGCAGAAGGCTCATGAGGTGGTAGCGGCAATAACATGGGTAAAAAACGTTAAAGTAACTATGTCTGCTCAACCAGCACGACCTGTTTATACAGGGCAACTTCCAGAAGGTTTACAAACAATATCGAACATAGTGGCTGTTTCAAGCTGCAAGGTATCATCTTTCTTAGACATGAATTGGATCTTTTAGGATTAAGTACATTTTAGAAAGATTCTCTGCAGTTGAGAACAGAAAATATAATGAAATTTTTTTATCAATAATGAAAACTCTATCCCCCGTTTGCTAATGGTATAATAACTGGGATAATTACATCCACCTTCAATGCCGTATATTTTGTATAAAGTGACGATTTTGAAGCTTTAAAAAAGTTTACATTTGTGTTACTTGTTACAAAACAAAGGCACACGAAAAATGGCTCATAAAATTTAAATCTCAGTAACTGGAAAAATGACATTTATGCTTTTGAAACCAATATTGAATCTGAATTGCCCGTGTTTATTAATCCATATCCATTCACATTTACATCTAAATCAATTTATATTTCCTATTGAACAATACTGGCATGGAAAAGAAAAATAAAAGGAAATGACATGAAGGAAAAAACAATGATTACAAAAGATATATTCTCAGTGAAACCAATCCTTAAAAAGTTGCATGTTAGTAGGAAAGACTAGAACTTTTACTCCTTGCTTACAGTTCTTAAATTAGTGAACTTCCAACAATTTCAGGGAGGAGTTGGAAAGTCAACTGTAGCTGTAAATCTTGCATATACTTTGGCTGGTATGGGGGCAAGAGTTGGTATCTTCGACGCTGATGTGTATGGTCCTAGCTTGCCAACAATGGTGTCCCCGGAAAATCGGTTGCTTGAAATGGTAACTTTCACCCCTTTGCTCTACAATTACTTTCTGCAGTTTATTTATAAAATCTAACTAAGATTATTTTCTAGAACCCAGAGAAGAGAAGCATCATCCCAACCGAATACATGGGTGTAAAACTTGTATCTTTTGGATTTGCTGGACAAGGCCGTGCAGTAATGCGTGGCCCTATGGTTTCAGGGGTCATCGATCAACTACTAACTACTTCCGAATGGTATTATTTGTTACTCATATTTACTTATACAAACTCATTGTACGTCACGAAAGCTATTCAGATGTAGTTATGTTTCTGGAATTTTCTTACTTTCCAGACTGATGGAACACATTTTTTTTTACATCCATACCTCTATTTTTTTTTTTCCAAATTTTACTGAATAAACTGTATTTAATAGCTTCTAATGTACTCCGCAAAGCCCATGAAATCATGAAAATTATTCTCCTGTTCAATAACATGCCTTACATAACTACATTGTTTCATTCATGGCCAGCTTTTGTATTCAGTGCCTTGACTTAGAGAAGCTATAATACTTTCATATAACGGAAAACTGGACTATTCGTTACCATCTTTATCAAAATACAGCCATTTCTTTCATTTGATTTGACATTATGAACAACCGTCTTATCCAATCTGTATTGGTATGTGTAGGGGTGAACTTGACTACCTTGTTATAGACATGCCCCCTGGGACGGGTGATATTCAACTTACATTATGTCAGGTGTTACTTTGATGCACTGGTGGTTTATGTTTAAAGAAATTATTGTGTTTATTTTCTTTTCTCGCACTTCAGCAAATTTTTAGTACGTCAGATTGTCTATGAATTTGACATAGTTAAACTCTCAGGTTGTCCCAATGACAGCAGCTGTTATTGTTACCACACCTCAGAAGCTGGCATTCATAGATGTCGCAAAAGGAGTACGCATGTTTTCTAAGCTAAAGGCAGGATTGTCATGTCTCTGACTCTCATGAGTTTTTCATTCATGATTGTGGACAAACTTTTCTAATACCGACAATTTGAAATTAACATAAATATATCTTTTCATTATTCAAATTTATTCATGTCTCCACATTTTTCTTCCCTTATTTGATTTGTGAAGTTTGGTGTAGGTACCATGTGTTGCAGTGGTTGAGAACATGTGTCATTTTGACGCTGATGGAAAACGTTACTATCCATTTGGCAGGGGTTCAGGTTCCCAGGTTTTCTACTGTTTTTTCATCTTCTATTTTTTTAATTCCATGTAAGCTGAAGCTTTTGGAGAAACTGGTGGTATGATGCTGAAGCTCATTCTCATGCCTCTATCCATGACACTTGAACGTTGAGAGTATTCTTAAAAGTTTACACCTAAATAACATAAGAGACCAAACAAACTTCTATTGATTGAAAAACAATTGTTTTTACAACCAGAACTGAAATCTAAAACATGATACTTTCTCAACCAAAAGTTGAATGAAAAACAAAGCGGAAGTTGAACTTAAACTGTTAAGCAACTAAACAATAACAAAATAACAAACTAGCTTCAATTCAGCAAATTCCTCATGACAATGATTTTCATCAGCCTCAAAAGTTTGCACATTCCTTATTTTCGATTTCACCTTCACCTGAAAGAGGATGTAAGGGAGGAGGGATATGGTTGTCACTCAATACAATGGATGGGTGGATTTGTAGATATGAAACGAAATAACAATCATGAAATAAATGATAATTGTTCGATATTTTGAATCACAGTGAAAGCCTCTCATTCATGTATATTTGCAATGCTTATGGATTATATTCATGTCAGGTTGTCCAGCAGTTTGGAATTCCGCATCTATTCGAGCTTCCAATCAGACCAACTGTAAGTATAATAACTAATCTTGTGAGCGCTGTATCTTTTGAAACAAATGTGGGGAATGGGATTGACGCTAATTTGACAAACGACAAGTTTCATGCAATTCACAGTCCGAATAGAAAAGAAAGGACTGATTTTACTGAGCAAACTAATCATATACAGAATTGAAGTATAATCTGCTCATTCTGGTTTAGTAACTTTTACGTCATTTGTAGAGAAATTTCATAGTATGCTCCGAATTTTATATTAATATTACCTCTTCAATGTCATGTAAAATCCTATGTTTCATGTATGCAAGTGCGTCACTTGATATCGTCCAAGGAACATGAGCAAATAGAAGAAATTAATGTTTGTTTCTTCTTAAGAAACCAACTGGGATAACATCTTATCGTAACTTTATAATTTGATCACTTTATCCAATGTCCATATAGCTGGTAACTTGGCAACAGAAATTGGAGTTGTGGAAGCCAGAGATGGAATAAATGTAGAGAGAGTGGAAAATGAAGAACTCAAATGTATGAAGGCTTTAAAGTAACTTTATGATGATTGGAATTGATCCGTACTATGATTTTCTCTTAATTTCAATTTCGAACACTAAAAAGCGATAGAAAACCAAATTCATAAGTTATCTTATGTGACCATAAACTGTAAACTTGCAGAATGTAGGTAAATTAGAAGTATATGATTGTGTGGAGAACAAGATATCAGATGTGTCTCTAGAAGAGCTCAACTGAGTTACATTTGTTATTTTTGTTCTATTATAGTATAAAGATCTGTCATCTGATACCATCCGATGTTATTATATCTGCTAATTTTTTGCATAGCTGCCCATTCTTGTATTTCCTTTTAAGGATACACAGGGACGTGTATAAAGGATCTTGAATCCATGCACATGTATCATGAAATGTGATTTGTTGACAGCTGTCAGCTTCTGGAGATAGCGGAACACCTGAAGTTGTGGTCGATCCTCAAGGAGAAGTTGCGAAATCATTCCAGGAGTTGGGTGTCTGTGTAGTGCAACAGTGTGCCAAAATTCGTCAACAAGGTATCTTGATTTTCTCTTGTGAACTGCCTAAGGAGGATGTTGTTCATAATTGAAGAAAATAATTTGATTCCTTCATTGAAGTAGAGGAATCAAGAGTATGATTTTACATGAAATTCAATTCCATATCGTATTAGTGACCTTGTTGGAACCAGCTCAAAACATGACGAGGAGTCTACGAGTTTCAGATTGTATAGAATTTCATGAAAATATACCTTTCCTTTAATTTCATAATGCACATGATTCATTTTCCATCATTTAACAATAATAGATATTCTTTAAGCTCACTGTTTCACTAATCCAATGTTTCTGTTTGATGAAGTTTCTACTGCAGTCACTTATGATAAATCTATGAAGGCAATCCGAGTAAAGGTACCTGAATCAGATGAAGAGTTCTTTTTGCACCCGGCAACTGTTAGGCGAAATGACAGATCTGCACAAAGTGTGGTATGTTGGTGCATGTTCAGATGTTTTAACTACGGATCATCTACTACGTAGTTCTTTTTTGAATCAAGTTGTCAAAGTTGTTGGTCTTTTGTTTAATAAGAAAACATCTGCCTCTCTTCAATTTTTCATTGATGATCCAAACAGGATGAATGGACTGGTGAGCAGAAACTGCGGTACTCCGATGTACCAGAGGACATCGAACCTGAAGAAATTCGGCCCATGGGGAATTATGCTGTATCCATCGTATGGCCTGATGGGTTTAACCAGGTATTGTATCCAAACATTTAAACACTATATACAATAATATTTCAATAATCAAATATTGACTGGAATGTCCAACAAAAGTTCTAGATAGTCCAATATGAACTTCAAGCTTCCAAGACGTTGACTTCTGGAATTGATAACATAACCTTAATGAGCTCGTGGGATGTTTTTAATCCGAGTCTTTTATAGTTTGAACGCCGGAAAGTTAAGAGTTATCGGAACTCTGCGTACGTTTCACCGTTGCAATCGGCTATAAACTTGTAGCAAAACCAGGATAATATATTCAGTTCACATTAGTTGTTCTGAGACATTACAGCTGCGGCACCACAACTTGAAACACAACACTTAGGTTGTTACATAGTTTTAACGGTTTGAGCTGAATCATTAGGATTTTGGTATCTAATATTGTACAGTTTATGGTCTGTCTATCATCTTGTAAGATATTTGAATATTTTATTCATTGTTTTGCAGATTGCTCCATACGATCAGCTGCAAATGATCGAACGTTTAGTAGATGTTCCTCAACTTCTCCCTCAGTAGAATAGATGTTGGCATCCGATACAGAACCTCAAAATTCATGTTACAAAATGTCGTATCTTTACAAGGTTCGCCTAATAGTTTATGGCGTCCTGTTTTTATACCCTTTTTCGTCGTTCATCAAGTTCTTGTAAATTCTTAACCAGCTGCATGGCGGCGGTTGCTAATTTTTTATAAAAATTTTTTTCCTCCTGGCACTGGCTGACCTGAGGATATACTAACATGGGCTTGAACTTTGAACAAGAATAATAATCGATTTTCAGACAATTTATAAAATGACAATGGTAAAAAAAAAAAAACTTTATTTCTGATCTTTCGTAAACTTTTTTCCCAGATGACCTTAAAATTTACAAGGACAATAAAGGCCAGAGGATCGTTAAAAGTCAAGAATGTTGGCGCAAAACAATGTCATGAATTGCCATCTTGGATAGTGTGAAAATAATCTTTTAGTCCGAAAATTAAGGTTTAAACAAATTGGTTAATCAAGATTTGGGAACCAAGCTGAAAAACTCTATTATTGTGTATCTGAATTAACCATATTCTTTGGATAAATTTTAAAAAAGAAGAAGATATAGTTTATTAAAAAATGCGAAATTATTAAAATAGATTATTTCAGTTTGTATTCATCACATTTTAAAAAAAATCAGTTTTTTAATTAATCAGATTTCCTAATTAAATATATTCTACAGTTGATTTCGATTTAACCAATACTTTTGTATCCTAATTTTGGTAATATTATTTATCATTGTCAAATTTATTAATTCTTAAATTGATATAAAAATATTAACATTATTAATATAATTATGAATTATTTGTTTTATAACTGTTCTGTTATAAATGTGATATGGATCTTTATAAATACTAAGAAAATTCTGTAAATTCAACAAAATAAAATTTAAAATAAAGTTGTCAGAACTATGGGCCGAGGTTATAATAACCAGGCCCATTGAAATAAGCATTGAAGACGCTTTATAACAAAGCCGTATATAATTTTGCTAATAGTTTTTTTAATATTTAATATAATGTAATTTAAATGTAAATATATTATATTTATATAAGAACCCCCTCAATATTTTCATTCCATGGTGGCGTCAGCCTCCATCTTCGTGGCAGTATTTGGTCCTTTCTTTTACTTTCGTGCTTCCCTTCCCTTGCTTGCCTTCTCAACACATAAACATCGTTGACAACTTTGATTTCTACTATGCTATTTTCCTTTCAAATCCTGTGCCTTTACCCTTTTTCCCTCGGTAATTCAAGACAAGAAGGGGACGATAAAGTATGGCAGCCCAGATCACCTTAGGCCCGGACCGCAATCTGTCCTACATTTCATGTTGCACAAAGCTTAAAGATTCGAACTTTAGAGCTTTACTGGAAAACCCGAGCTTGAATGCATCTCCCTTCAAGAGGAAACTAACATTTAGAGTGTTTTGCAGTATCAAGGGGAAAGAAAGAGAAAATGTTGCCGAAAAAAGCAGAATATGTAATGGGGTTGAAGTGAATGATCTGTTGCAAGAGGAAAATAGCGATGGTGAAGTGGGTTCCGATTGGGATTGGCCGCCGTGGCAGAATCTTCCTCTGAGATATAAGCTGATAGGAACTACCTCTCTTGCCTTTGTTGTTTGCAATATGGATAAGGTAATTTTGATTTTCCTGTCTGTTGTTTGGTATGTGGTCTATTAATGATATTTGATAAACCTGCTTTTGATTTTAAATTTTGTAGTATTGTTCTTGTTCGTTGAATTTGGTCTATCATGCTATCATTCTTGTGAGAATTAAGGAGGGACAAAAAAGTCAGTTTCAGGATTATGAGTTATGTCTTGAACTTTAGAAAAAATATGTATGAAACTTTTGCAGATTTTGCTTCTTTATAGCCGTCACAGTGTAGGTTTTCTTGTTGCTTTGTTAGTCTACGAATGCGTGGAAACTACTATTTTAAACATATGCGAAATTTTGTTTTCTTGTCAATTATTGAAGTGAACATGCTACAAACTCTCAGGCATCTTTTGGTGTAACATATAAGACCAGTATGAGTTTGCAAACCTCAACCTCCCAACTTGATTACGCCACACCTTTTGGTTCATTGTATTTTATGATAAACTCAGCCCCTCTAAAAGCCATTACAATTTATTATAATCAGTCCCAGCATCAGTCTTTTGATTAACTCCACACAACCATACCAAACATTAGATACGTTACCCCAGCATCCTTTCCTTATATTCCAGTTTCTTATATCTTTGATACATGCCGCATTCATCTCATTCCATGAACAAAAGGGTCCCCAATGTAGTTACACTCGCCGTAAAGAGTTTATGCTTTATAAAAATTGTTGCCACATTTGCCATCCGTAAACCTGAAGGAGTGATTCTGTCTGCAAAATTTTGAGTAGGACATTGTATTTAAAGGATGCTAGGATTCATACTCTACACATTGTATTGATGATTCATTGGTTGCTTCCGCATTGGACAAATATGGTTAGTGGTTCGATAAAATTGAAATATTTCTAGAAATATTATATATTGGTTAATCGCTCATATCATCTAGTAGGCAGATGTGTTGGGGGCTAATTATCGACTAATAATTCCTATGGTCTTGGGATAGGTGAATTTAAGTGTTGCCATAATCCCAATGTCACATCAATTTGGTTGGAATGCTTCTACGGCTGGTTTGGTGCAGTCATCTTTCTTTTGGGGTTATGCATTGAGTCAATTGCCTGGTGGTTGGCTCGCGAAGGTTTTTGGTGGAAGGTTAGCATGTGGCCTAGTTTAACATACAAGATTACAAGAGCAAGATTACCAATGGTGATTTTGTTCTTTACTTATATATGTCATCTCATGGTTTTATTCTAACTTGTTTTTTCCCTCGGAAGCTTTTTTTTTTCACCATTGTCGTTTCTATCTACAGAAAAGTTCTTCAAGTGGGAGTCCTCTTCTGGTCTCTGGCCACAGCGTTTGTACCTGTTCTTTCTGGATTTATGCCAGGGCTTGTCTTTTCCAGAATTATGGTAATTATGTACACTCTAAGACTTGCATTAAACTAGAAAATTTGTTGATCAAAATGCATGATCCTTGCCGTATCAAAAAGCACATGTAGAGTTTATCAAAAAGTAGATATTTATTTTGAATTGCTAATAAGGTTTTTGAAATGAACTCATGCTATAAATAGGCCTGCAGTTGTTTTTTTTTAAAAACTATTATTATAATAATAATAATAGCTGATCTAGAAAATTTTAGGTTGGGATTGGAGAAGGTGTTTCACCATCAGCTGCCACAGATATGATTGCCAGGTATGTTATCCCCACTTCACCCCACGGAAACATATGCCTACCCGTTATGTAGCTCTATATCATAACTGATTTCCTTGCACATGTTTACATGACATTGGATTGAATTATTTTCAGGTCGATACCGATAGAGGAGCGCTCACGTGCTGTGTCTTTTGTGTTTTCTGGTTTGAGTGTTGGAAGTGTCTTAGGGTAATAATATCCTTCACTATAGATCTTCTTTTATTTCACATGTATCACGCATTTGTATTCTAGTTACATCTTCATGCGGTGAGAAATCACATTTTTTCACCTGCCAAAAGCAATATTTTGCAATTTTCATACATTCCATTAGATCCATGGGTGAATCTAAAATATTTGTGGTCTTGACTTAATATACCTTCAGAAGAGTATCTGTCCTCTAGAGATTTGGGCTCCATTTGGATAGTATTTGTAAGACATCTTTAAAAAAGTGGTTTTGTCAATGTTTTTAAACTTTAAAAGTACTTGTCTAACAGAGCTTATTTTACACTATCCCACTTTTAGCCCATTTTGGGCGTTGATTATGGTTGTAGAGATTGCCCATAATCAATTTACATGGTATAGAAACCTTGTCACTTTAGAATGTTAGGCTCTAGTTGAGGCTTAACAGAGCTAGGGACAAAGTTAGATTCTTCACTAAAATCACAGGGCATGATACATATATTTTTTTTTAATGTACATATTAATGGCTTTTGCAGTTAGATTAGTTGAAGGTAGATATTTTAATTATACAAATTAAAGAATCAAGGCTAGTGCACAGGATGCCAGTTTCCGGATTTTCCATATTATATTCATATACTAAAAGCCTGTCGTTTACATCTTTTTTAGCGTACATTGGAATGTCAAGCCATGTGACATTTGCGTTCTTGTCCCTTGACTTATACTAAACAGTATGAATTCATACTTACGTCGATTTTGAATTGTTTAACTGCAGGCTTCTTTTTGCTCCTCCTCTTATCAAGAACTATGGCTGGGAGTCTGTATTTTACCTTTTTGGAATTCTTGGTATAGCCTGGTAAGATATAAATAGAGTAAACTCTAAAAACTCCTTGGTTCTTGGAACAGTATATCAATAAATAAGAGTTGAAACAGCATTGCTAAGTTTGTGTTACAGTATAACTGATAAACTGGGGAAGGAAAACAAAGAAAATAACGATTACAATATAAAAGCTACTAAACTGGGAAAGGAAAACAAAGAAAATAACGATAAGTGAAATGAGCACTCCCACATATTTTACTTCTAATCATGATAGAGCCGGCTGGGAAAAACAGATTATTTGTTCCCCAGATATCTATTGTTTCTACTCGTGTAAGAACCTAAAAGAAATCTTGTTCTTCATGGGATTAGAAGCACGATGAATTATATTTACTTGTTTAACAGCTCACAATCTCTTTAATTTTTATTTGAATTTTCATCTGTAAGAATAATTTCACTTAGACTTCAGCAAGATGCAGGTATTTCTTCCGTTAATGTCTTGAACTATGTTGTAGGTTTGTCGGATTTCAGTTTGTTCAAGAAGATCAAGTTCCACTTAGTACTGCTTCTCTATCATGTATGCTAATTTTGTTGATTTCAATTTTTGCCTCGCTGTCCTCATTATCAGAAATAACCTAGCTGCTTCCCTATGTTTTGTGCTAATCTTTGTTCATCTAAGTTCTTGCCTAACTGTTGCTCTTTCGAGAAATAACCTAGCTTTTATTTTCTTTTCAATTTGAATAGTACTGCTGGTGATATTGGGATCTCTTGTAATGTTGCTGCATGCACTATTCCTTTAATGATTCTTTTCTCTTAAAAAAATTGACATGGTAGTTAGAATGTTAAACCCTTTTTGCTATCCTTTTGATTATTTTAGAAAAGATTTGACATATTGGAAATCACCGGAAGTATATTGCTAGCACCATTCTATCTTTCTTTGTGTATCAATATCATTACTATGTTTAGGTCACCATCGAAATAAATTTTTGGATACTAATGTTGTGTTTCCAGTTCCAGTTTTCTCATCTTAAGAGCCATCAAAAGATATTCATTTTCTCACCAAAGCCGGTATAAATGACATTTATGACACTTGATAACTTTAAATCTAGATTTATAATGTTACATTTGATATTTCACCAAATGGAAAAAACTATTTCATAAATTATAAAACACATTTCGCACACTGACTATGGTACCTGCTTTTAAAGAGAGGGCAATCTAAACATTCTTATTTTGGCCTTCAAACAATGATTTGATGCTACTTCTGAAAATATCTCCCTATCTTTCTCTATTTAGCTGGAGAGATTATCTCATTTAAACTTCCAAAAATGACCACAAACTCGTCAAAATATAAAATCAACAGATTTGAAAAATATAGCCGTCCAAAATTTCTCAATCGAAAAATAATATTGAATCAATAAGTCTTTAATTTTTGTATAGAGTAATTTTTATATCATAAATTTGTGTATTACAACTTTTTATATATATATGGTATAAAATTATATTAATGATTTTTTTATTATTATTTTTTACACAGACAAAATGTGTGCCAGATTACTTATGTTGTGCTAATCATGTAAGAGTGTGAGGAAGCATAACATGGAATGCTGGTATTGGAATTTGATTCATTTAGGCCAAAATTTCACAACAATGTTTTGTTGGGTATGTATTGAATCGATAGTCTTGTAGTCAGATCTCCACAGTTGCTTACATGTTGTACTCGCCCCTGCAGGGCCACAGTCTGATCCTAGGAGCAAGTCATGGAATGCGTCTTTGAAAGAGTTGAGAACCTCACTAAGGGTAGGTGTATCTATTCCATTTACTGTAGTTGAAATTAGCCTAGATTTTTCAAATGCGAAAGGATATTTTATAAATGTTTGAAACCTAGTCTTCCAAATCGTTGCTGATTAATGTCATGTTTTTAAGTAACTGATACTTGACATGTGTCTTAGAATGACAATTAAAGGGTTTGCAATGCTGAAAAGTGTTGCATTTGTATTTTTCCAACTGGTCGTTTCTTTTGCAGGATGTACCCTGGAAAGAATTTTTCAAAAGTAAAGCTGTATGGGCAATGATATATGCTCACTTTTGCGGAAGCTGGGGTCATTATACATGCCTGTCTTGGCTTCCAACATTTTTCAGGTATGTGTTATTTACGTTAATGATATATTTTGTGATGCAGTGATGGTATCATGATAAAGAAATATGATATCTGCAATTTTCTTGGCAGTGAGGAGCTGAACCTTAATCTGACTGAAGCTGCATGGGTATGCCTCGATGTTTTGTAGAAATTACGCACATAAATATACTAGGTTTTGGGGTACCAGCTTGATTTCTTTTCTGGAACTGTGATTATCATATCCTAAAATATATTATACTGTGAGCTAGCTATAAGAAGGCAGAACCCAACAAGTGTTTTAACTAGTTGATAATTTGTTGTGTAATCCATGTGGAATGTGTAACACGGTTCTTATAGAAACTGTCAGAAGATTTAGTGACCAGATATATAATATTGTGAAAGAAAAAGAATATAATATAAGTTTTTTCGGTTTTTTTTCCTTCTCTTCTAGATTTTTAAGCTGCTGTGGCTACATTTATGAGGCCTGTTAGGTTCATTCCACAATTTTATACCTCATGCTTTTCCTTGCGAGTATGTTTTGCTTTAGCCCTTTGGCTTGACATTATTCTAAACCTATATGGTTCGTTAGTCACAAAATACAGGAAGCAATTCCAGATTTCGAGACTTACGCGGTCCCAGTAAACATGATATTTCCTGCAGCGTCCCTTTGCCTCTAGAACATCGAGTATTGATAATCTTGAGATAACATATTTAAGAGTTTCTTGTTACAAATTTTCTCATTTTTTATGCACTTTCAGGTGTCTATTCTACCCCCTCTAGCTTCAATATTTGTGACAAGCATTGCATCACAATTAGCCGACAACTTGATTTCCAAAGGTGTTGAAACCACTGTGGTAAGTTGAGGGATTTTGTTTATTCCATAACTATTTAGCTACTGTACTATTTCTTCATGCTGTACTAAACATGTGATGCCTGTATTCAATATGAGAAATTCGATTTAGTGCCTGCCTGGTGCATAGGCATATTGATAGACCCGAAGAGAATGGAGGCCCAGGAGATATTAGAATAACTATTATGGAGCCATCTCATTGGATAAACCCTCAAAAAACTACCAGCAACGAAAGTGGGAAACATTTCAGATGAAAAAAATTAAAATTGTGTGCATTTCTTCTACAAATCTAAAACCCACACCCACACCCACACCCCCCCCCCCCCACATTTTTTCTGATCCCCCTCCTAAGAATACTTGTTCACAAAAATGTACGTGTATATGTGTGTGAAATATGCTTGTTCCAGTTTCTAAAAAATTTATCATCTTGTTCCCAAAATGTATTGGTGAATGCTTATACCTATATTGCTTGAAGGTCTCATTATTATCTTTATTTAAATCTCTTCTGGTATAAGTTCGTAAGTGAATATGGAAACTTAATGTCATTTGGATTAAGGACACAAGTGTTTGCAAAGTTATGTTAGAAAATTTGGTGCCTCATATGGCAACAGGTGCGGAAAATTTGCCAAACAATTGCATTTCTGTCTCCTGCAACTTGCATGATTCTTTCCTCTCTGGACTTAGGGCTGAGTCCATGGGAAGTTGTAGCAATCCTTACTGGAGGGTTAGCTCTATCAAGTTTCGCCTTATCAGGTGATGAAGTAGATAGGCTTTGTAATATGTATGATTCATGTAAAGCTATGTTGGAAAGTTAATCTAGTCATTTGTTGTCAACAGGACTATACTGTACTCACCAGGACATGTCTCCTGAATATGCAAGCATCCTTCTGGTTTGTATAAAATATGAAATTTTTTCTGTGTAATCTAAGTTTGGGGTTGATTTTAGGTCTGGATCAACACCATGGGAGGGAATGGGTGCGGGAGGAAAATAGAGGTGCATGATAGGTGCTGGAAAATGCTCAGGTGGATAATCGTATTTACACGTGTTTTTGCAGGGGATAACCAACACCGTTGGGGCCGTACCTGGAATTGTTGGTGTTGCTCTCACAGGATATCTTTTTGATTCAACGCATTCCTGGGGGGTAAGTTCCTCTATTGGCTACATTTCAGAGTCCCATTGTCACACACCTCTGGGCCTGCAGATTTATTAAGCAAAGACCCAATATGATGGATCCCACTTGCAACTAATCCGCAAATTTACAAAAAATGATTATTCAAACTTGGTAAAGGAGTCTATTTTGTTACCTTTCAAACTTTCCATAGCCTCACCACTAATCAATGATGGATTGTGTTAAGCACATTTAGTTCATTGTCTGCACTAGCGTGCCATGAATTATCTCAGACCACTGATATTTTGTTTGGTACAGGTGTCATTATTTGCTCCATCGATATTTTTCTACCTTACTGGTACTGTTGTATGGTTGGCATTAGCAAGCAGTAAGCCACAAACTTTTGGCAAGGACGATTGACTGTTTTATCGATCGTCGGATCCATCATGACTTAGTGCAGAGGTATATCTGCTCTCAACAAGCGGATGTTGCCTTTGCTGGTGGGCAAGCAAGCTTATTTAGTCCATTGATCTTGTGTAGCATTAGTTCCGTATAGTTTCTGTACTGATGGCATTGAATCACAGGAGGATGTATACTGAAACAATAGTTGTCAAATCTTGTGCAAGGTTTATATATCTGACAATGTACATATTACATTCAAGAATATTATTTCGTACATACATACATAAATATATAATAAATATAATTTATTGTAATTGTTCAAAAATTAACTAAACCTGAAGAATATTGAATTTTATTACGACCTAATTTGAACCCAAAATATGAAAATTTCCAGAGTTCCGAATCCAACTGAAGATCGAATTTAAGTAATTAAAGCCTAATAAAACCTTAAAAAAGAAAATTTTATTGGATTGGCTTCAATTCTTTTTATACGACTTTCGTGGAGGAGACTCAGAATGGACTTTGATGTCCAAAAAGGACACAGTTTTGGTCTCAACTGTCTGTAGGTTGATGTGGCTGATGTTTACTGGCCAAGTGTCGTGTGATAGCTTGCGTTTCACTACTCGATAATTCCTCAAGTGCTGACCATCGGTAGCAAACCTCACGGATCCTGAATTAGGGTTTTAAGATTTCAATTTTCAGTTCGCAGGACGAGATAAAAAGCTCGTTAGATTCTGGTACCAGGAAGATGAGAATTTCATGGTGGTGGGTGGCGCTAATTTTCGCCATCGTTCTCAAGAACGTCGTCGTTTTCACAGATCCGATTATCCCATCTCAAACAGGTTACAAGAACATATGAATCGCTCCAATCCGTCATAATTTTACCGTATCATCGATGTTCCCTGATTTCTCACAGTCAGAGAAATATTTGCAGTTCCATTTTTTGAAAATTAGGATTGGATCATTGTAAAAATGCTAGTAGTGTCAAAAATTGAAGGCTGCGATGGTGACTGAAGGGGTATAACTTCTGATTTCAATCGCAATGCCGTCTGAAACATGACCTATTTCAAGTCTCTTCTAGTCGAGAATTGACTTTTTAGGGGGTGTCTAACAAAAAGTTTATGAATTTTGTATAAATCAATGGAGCAACATAGAATTCATTATTTGTTAAATCAAAATCAGTAGAATGTTCAATAAAAGTTCGACTTACGATCAAATATAATGGAAGGAGACAGTCCAATTTCTGTTTTAGTATTTCAAGTCTTATTGTTCGTCCTCGTTATTTATATTCATGGTTCATGGACCTATGCATATCCTGATATTAAGATTTTGTTTTAGGTGGGACCTTTGGCCGGAGCTCCCGTGAACCAAAATTCAATATTGAATTCCATTCAGAAGACTCACCTTTCCATCCTGTTAGTGATGTTTCGATTGCCGATGGTTTCATTCATTTATTGTTAATATCTCTATGATCAGTGGCTATGAATTTTCACCTGGCTTTTTTCTCCGACCCTGCAATTGTGTCGCGTCTAGAAACTTGGTGCGATTATCTTGAAATTATTCACACCAATTTCTGAATGAAATCTCACCGGGTAAAAAGTGTCATGCTTCCAAAGTATTCTCACCTCCCCGAGCTTGGAAAATTCTTATAAAACTCAATTTTGATGAACAGTTGTGGTAATGGGGGTAGGTGAAATGTGAAATGATATGTACTTATGGGATTTTAAGAGATGTAATAATTATTTGTTGGGTGATTATATCTTGGTGTCATTCAACCCTTTTTTCCACTCCACTTGTTCTGTAAAGTCTTGGGGGAAACATGTAAAAAATGAATGAAGCACTTGAAAATATCTTTTGAGGCATAAATTTTTTTAATTCTTTTCATTATGTATGGATGAAATAATATGATATTTTGAATTTCTGTTTTTCAGGACGCCGATCAAGAGTCTGTTGTCATGCCCAACAATAATGGAGAAAAGTTTCTCTGTTTTTTGCCTAAAGTGGAAAAGTCCAAGAGTGGCAAGCTACTTTCTCAACATAATATAAGCAGTATGATAATGGAGTCAGAGACAAGAAACAAAATAAAAACACCAGATGAGCTGTTGGAAGTGCTCAAAGACCGGTGCTTTATAAGAGTAATCCATTTATAATCCTTTACAAGGAAATAAAGAAATGACACAGCCTCCTATCTCATTAATCTGAGCAAATTGTGGAAAAACAAAAAACTCCTTGTTGTTTAGGCATTTGGTGAAGGTTAATGCTTTTATCAAATTTGGAGTCTTGATATATTTTTTGTGATGCAGCAAGAAGGATGGTGGTCATATGAGTTCTGTCATCAGAATAAGTTACGGCAAATTCATATTGATGATGAAAAGGTAGCTTTCTTGACTTTAAATCACCTAGCTTTTGGTTTTTCTGGACAAGTTCATTTCTATTCATGCATATTGACTTACTAGATTTCTATGCCATACCATGTTTGTTGTTAGTATGCATCCTTGTGTTTTCCCCAAGAATCAAGCTGGCATATGGAAAGTTCTGAGCCTTTTTCAGTTGTAGTTAGGTCTTCTGGTTAAATATACGAAGGAAGTGATAAAGTGTAGTTTGTGCTGGTTTAAATGATGTTCAACCTATACAATATTTTTTAGGTGGTTCAAGAATTTGTCTTGGGTGTCTATGATTCTCAAGCGACGGAAGCCTACAATCAGAACCTTGCTGATATATCTACACTAAAGGATCCACGCTCAAGAGATGCATCTCAGAGGTATCGATTTATGCTTTTACAAACTCTAATGTGGGATATACTTTTACAGTAATTAATATTGTACAGGTACCATGTCCATCTGTTCACTAATGGAACTGTCTGTGATTTAACAAATGAACCTCGGCAAACAGAGGTAAGCTTTCAAACTTCTTTCGACCACATCATCCACCATAATGGATAATTGCCTTTCTCAGAGTATTTATTTTCAGGTTAGATTTGTTTGTTCTGAGCCTAGAGCAATGATCAGTTCCATCACAGAGTTGTCAACATGTAAATATGCGCTCACATTCCAATGCCCTACCCTTTGCAAGCACCCGTAAGAGTCTCTTTCCTCGATACGACAAATTATAATTTATTTGCTTTACAATGGTCGGAGAAACACATATCCAAATCAACGATTACATATCTATGTTGAGTATTGGTCAATTATAATCGTACTCAGGTTTTTCCATGAAGAAAGACCGGTGTCGCATACCATTCACTGTAACATCCTTGCCAAAGATAACAGAGAGGAAGAATCAAAGAGTGAGGCTGACATTTTTCCCGGTGAGACGATAATAATGGTGACAGATGGCGAGTTTCCTCGTCCTATAAATTTAGAAGAGCATGCAACGTGAATGATAGGCTTTTTTGGGGTTTTTCCCGTATTTTCTTTTTTATGTTATAATTTTTCCGTTTCTAATGAAATTTTTTGAATATTAATACAAGTGATTCGAATGTACAACTTGGCATATTCTCGGAAACGGATGCCTGCTTGGAGCAAATGCTTTCTTGAAAGCGATAACTAGTAGAATGCTTTCTAGAAAAGGTCATCAACATAGTCTATTAATAGCTACGTGCATTTGTGGATAACTAGTGGTTGACACAATGGTTGGTTTGAAGTTTGAAATCAGGACTCATATCCGAGACCAATTATAATAATTTACATCCTCAATGTTAAAAAAAAAAAAAAACAAAGCAGCCAGCTCCTCACCATCATATATAGCAACATAAACTTTACAAGATCGCGTCAAGTTCAATAAGTGGATCAAGAAAGCCTCGATTAAGTACCAAGTATATATTTGGTTCATATTCATATGATATTCGGTTGAATTTTCCCACAGGATCTATGCTTGGTTTCTGATTTCCATTGCCAATCCGACTAAATCACCATCTACATGTGATTTTTGGTGGTCCGGCAGGATCCTTATTTTAAGGATTAATGGCCCATCCCACTAAAAAATGAACAATGAGCCCACATTTTAGAATTCACGAGGATGCATCCATAGCGTGGAATATGAATGCTGTCAGAATATGTTTTTGTTTCAAATTTGTTACGGTGCGGTTGTATAAATGGATCATGAATATCAATCATATTTCGTTGTAAGAAACACTTTCCAAAGCGATGTATAATAGAGCATTATATTCACTCGATTCACCACTACTTGTTCAAATTTACACAACAATCGACTCGATATATAGCTTAATTAACCGAAATGATCCAACTTTTTTTGTATGTAATGCACGTTTAATTATAATATTTCTAGAATGGCTTCGATGCTAATTTGACCAAATTAAAAGCAATTCACTGGTACAGATGTGACTAATTTTATGTCATTAGACCTATTTGGATACCAACTTAAAGGTCGCCTCGATCGAATAAATTCTATGTATCTGCATAAATCAACTCGTTGCAGCAGTGGCTACCACGACTATTTCATTTTTCATTATGTATTTAAAAGACAAGACAAATTGAAGAAATATGGAATTGCACTGTTTAAAGAATTATTACTTCGATTCCGGAATATGTGGCCCAGATTATTTGCTGGAGATGGTTTTTTTGAACGATCTGAGATGGTTTTGGTTTATCTAATAATGGCCGCAAATTTTGTCATTATTCGTCGGAGCACGTAGTTACTAATATTATGATTATTTATTTAGACATTGATGCTATCTCAAAATTTGTCTCCAGTTCCCGACCAGAAAGTTACACCTTGCCACCCGAGGAGACTAGATTACGCTTCTAGGTTATGGGGAGTTTTGTCTTATGATTAGAAGGGAATATCAGTGAATGTTCTGGAATATCAGATTGTTGTGAATGAATGATAGATTTGAATGAACTCGAGTATTTATAGAGGAAGAGATCTCGATTGCGTGTACGTCACCTGACCACTCATGATTAGGTATGAGTTTCTCAGTCTATCCTGCACATGTAACCAGATCAATCAGAATGCTGTATAATCCTGACAACACGCTACCCAAATTAATCATTATAAGGTATCAGTTGGACAGCTTTTTGAGGTCCTCGGGAAGATGCTACTCGGGAAAATAATAGAGGCAAGTCTCCTCGGATTCCGAGTAGATTTTCTTACCCTGATATCAGATTGTTTTTATATATTGCATAGAACGAGTATATGTTTGTATGCCTTTAATAGTATACATTAAAAAGTTACAAAATCATGAAATATACATCTTTAAGTCATCTAAGGCGATTAATATTGTTACGTTATATATAAGCTTATTTAAATTATAACAGATCCCATGCATTTTAGTTGAAAGATTATTTTTTCCAAATATTTTTGGAATAGTCTTGTAATTTAATTGTTACTATATAATGTTGCATTTACATTATTTTCGAACTAAACATGTGATCATTTGAGTCGTCATGTAAATAAGGATAAATATCCAATTAACTTTCTTGTTTGTCTATTGGGTAGCACTTACAGATTTGTGTTGTGGTATTGTAAGTCTGTAGTTTATTGTTTTATAGTCACATCAGCTAATGAGTGGTTGTGTGAGACTAAAAATTATGTTATACTAAATATAATGATGTAATATTAAAATATTTTATGCATCTAATATGACATCAACATTTTTATACGTTTTCTGACATAATATCAGTATTTTCTAATGTTAGAAACAAACATTGTTCCAATGATAACATGCTCTTGTTCGTGTGGAATATTACAATAAACCAACCAACTATAAATCATATAACTAAAAAACATCTTTGCTAAAATGCGAAATCAAGGAAATTAAAAGAAGACAGACCAAATTATCTATTATCACTTATTTTTAACATGAATAACGCCCGACATAGAATTAACCATGCAAAACCACATGAAAACAATTTGTAATTTTAAACAGTATATATTAAGTTCAACAGCATCACAGATTCCAAATCAATCATGATTCGACAAGACAAATCCAATGTGTCGACTCAAATGATCACATATTCAATTTTTGTCCAGTTCCAAAAGATATATATATTTAACTTTATTTGATCACATAATATATAAATTGTAAATAGTGAGCATATTGTGTGGATTCCTGTTAATATAACTATATTAGAAAGTACCATGTTACTATGTATAAACACAATTGCTCGATGTCCACGACCATATATATATATATTTTTTAATTAGAATAACTGTTATTGACGTTAAAATAGTATAGTAAACCAAAAAAAAAAGGTTAAGTATATCTGATCTTGGAATATAATTGAACTTCTGCTCTTCTGCATGTACGCTATTAATATATATATTTCACTAAGCCAGGAAAAGTACGTGCTGATGACAGTTAAATATAATAATATTACAAACAGAAATCTATGCACAAAATCTTCCTAAAAACTGGCAGCAAGTATGGCAAGAACGCCAAGGATTTACACTATCCATATAATTATTTTTTTGTCGATTTTACATGCTTATATTGGCTGATCTTAATTGTGTATTGGCGGTCTTCTTCTTGCCTGAGAATAATCCATTCCAGCTATGTCCATAACGTCGGGATAAACTTCACGGGTAGCTTGATTTTGCGAAGATGAATTAACTGATAGTTTTTCTTCTTTTTTCCCCATTTTCTCTTTATTCGAAGAGCCTTCGGGGTTCGAGAGATCCGCTTTGTCATCTTCATTCTTCGCATTCTGTTTAATTATGTGAACCATAAAGATTAGTTTATCTGTAAATTGAAATATATTGTAATTGGAATTTGACTGGAGAAACGAAGTAAGTTTGAAAGTGATCTATGCAGATTGTGTTCAAAAGTTTCTTTTATCCATTCTTTGTAATTAATTCATAACATTTCAGATCATTGTTTTTGTGTAACAAAATGTTTTCGAAATTAAAATGGAAGTATAAGAATATTTTCTTCAACTTTTAAGTCTGTATAGATATATTATATATATATATATAACCAACCTTAGCTGTTTTGGTGGTGCTAGTAGTGGACACAATTAATTTTCTACTTCTTCCTGCAAACAATATAAATACACCCATTATTATTTATTTTTAAAGATATATAGTACTGCTTCTTTAATTAAGAGTGGGACTTGATGGCATAAAATTAAAGTTTAGGTAGAAGAGGACAGAAAAATCCTTCAGATTTTCTTGATGTATAATGCTTTTGACTGATCACTAAATATCAAAAAATGTTACAACTCCAAGAAAATTTGAAAACAAGCCCACAAAATATTGGATCCCACAAAGCTGTCTGTATGTTTGATCTCGGATACCCTATTTTTTGAAAAACTTTTCATTGACATGACTCAAAAATGTGAAGTCCTAAGCAAGATCCATATGATTAATGGTGCTTAGGACTGTGAAACCTCGGACCATAGTAATCTTCATGAAATCTTGGTAGCCAATGATGATGTTTCTCTGAGAGATTAGCAGTCAATAATTTTCTTTTTGTACCTGACAATTTCTTGACTTGGTGAATAATTGTCAGCCCTTCACCATCTTCTTCACCACCATCATTTATTCTATTTAAAGGAACAAATTTCCGCTGCATGAAAACAATTACCACCATCCATAACTAATGAAATGGTCATGTGATTTTAATTCCCAAAATCAGATAAGAACAAAAAGAGGAACAAATCGAAAGCAATGAATATTTTCACTTACATGGATATCATTCTTATCATCAAGTAGGGATCCTCTTCTCAAGCTCACACCTTCATGCATTCAACAAAGATCAGTATGTATAGATATCGTAAAAGAAGACCAAACCTGTAAGTCCTGAAAATATGGGGTGAAATTCGTGAGATTAAATACCTTGAGCTTCATGGATCATAAATGATGAAAACAAGAGAGATATGACAAGCCAGGACTTCATAATTAATTATGAGAATCAAGTGATTCTTTTATGAGTGAAGAAGAACAATATTTAAGTAATGAGTTTCTCCTTCCTCTTTAAACTACTTATATGCTGTGTCTGTGTACTGTGCAAGAAAGCAAGTCAATATTTGGTCTTTTGGCATGTGGAAGGTCAGACTTGTAAGCCTATTTATGTTGTGAGAATGATAACTGTATCAATCATGTTAAATTTGAAATTAATATCGAATAAACATAAAAGTAAGAATTAAAGGTTCAAAATACGAGGCATGCAACATGTATCAAACAATAAATACAATAAGCCTTGGGGCCCCATGTTAGCTCAGGAACATGGCAGGAAATTAAATGCATTTGGGATGGACTTGTGTTGTTCAGTTTTTCTTTTTGTCTATTCGGAAAAGTGGTAATAAAATAATGGGTTTAGGGAATGGGATTGCAGGGATGGGTAATTAATTAAACAATCAATGGAGCTTTTCAAGTCCTTGTTGTAGGGGAACAAAACAGAAGCAGTGCCCTCAGGGAATGAGGGGTTTCCATTTTCTTGAAATTGGAAATATACATGAAGCATGATTTTCCAACCAGACAACTTGTTGGTGATGAAAAGAATTTGTGGAAAGGTGTTTTCACTTTGATTTAGTTGATCTTATTCTTGGGTTTGCATTTTAATTGCGTTCTTTATATATGGAACAAAAACGAATTTCCAAGTTATTTTTTGCAGACAAGAGTAATTATATTCTCGAAATTTCATTTCTTCCAAAACCTACATTTGGATTGAATGTGTATTATAAATAGTAAACTTCTGAACTGAAATAATATGATATTTTTATGTATAAGACAAAGGTAAACATAAAACACATGTGCCGGTTCATTTTATTGAGTTTAAATCGTGCAATTTTATCAATGACCAAGTGTCTGCCATTCCCTCTTGTCGCTAATAAGGTTATCTGTAATGCAGAACTAGCTGGATCTTTTGAAAATAAATAAATAAATGTACCACGACTTACTTATAAAAATAATTTCATGCCACTGCATATAGAATATAGTAAGTTGATTACATTGTAGGGTAACTGATATTGTATCTCCGAAATTTTATCTAAACCTTAATTTTTTTTAAAAAAAAATTTTGGATTATTTTTTTGGTTAAAAATCTTCTCACAGTTTCAATGAATCAAAATATATTTTAATATCCTACCGTCGCTGGAACGATCAATTCTCTTATGCTAGAAAAGTGTTTAAATATGATGCTCCGATTTTGTTTATGATGTTTTGCTCATGATTTTAATTTTTAATCACTCTACTTTGATTTAATGTAGGTTTTGATTTACTTTTGGAATAATTTAATGGAATTAGCTGATGCATTGACATCGAACTATAATAATAATTTTTTTTTGAGAGAATATACTATAATAATTATTTATATCTTGTATAACACACTAATAATAAACAATTTTCCCCATGACTATGTTTTAAATGTCGGAATAGTTGGACTTGGACATAAATACTTCTTGTATTGAATTATCATATTGTCGAAATTGTCCCACCGAGTTTGATCTGCATTTTGTCACTATTATATACGGTATACTTGGTTTTCAGATAACATTTACATTTTATGTAAATATCATTATATAGAACTGACCTACCTTCAGTCAACCGATTTTATGGTGGTTGGATATCCATATTCCATATCAAGTTCTTAACTTAATATTGTTTGGATATATTAACATTGGTATAAAAGAAATATCCATCAAGAATTTCTTAAATATTTAAATGATTTGAAATTATAGTAACAATCATATCGTATTTATTTTAATTGAATAAAAATAAATTTTTTTATGAATAATACAATAAGAAGATAGTGATATTCGTAAAATTTTAATGAAATATCAAGAAATAGTAATATTCAGAAAACAGTTAAAGAAGGAAAAAAACTGATTGATAAATGAACGAGTAAATTAATGAAATATTGTTGGCCCTAATCAAATGCACTTAAATCCTTCGATCCTAATCTATCTAAAGGAAAAGGATAATATAAACAGAAATATTGAACTATTTGTTCGTTACAAATAAATAAAACAGATAGAAACATGATTTTGTTTGTGGGGCCGATGTTCCTATTTCACTAAAAAAATTAAAGAGAGGGGGCAGCTGGGAGAAGTAAATGAGGCAGATGAATGATTGAGTGCGAGCAGACACCGTCGTTAATGCGACGGTGACAGCCAGGTGCCCACCGGAGAAGCCCGCCGACGACGTGGCATAGACACGTGGGTGTCCAAGTCTGGGTCCCACAAACACGACGTAGAGGATGGCCAATTGGGCACTGGTGTCACTTGTGACATGAATGTTCTTTGAGGAACAAAAAACTTTGGAGTGAAAAGAAAATAGTAGAGCTATGGGTCCATTCTCGATTTATCTAAAAATATTATATACTATATATTTGAAAATTTGGATTGGATATAAGTGACGTTTTTGAATCTCAACCAAATTTGATATAATAAATGAGTGAATTTGGAATACACAATATAAATTCATCCAAATAATAAAGTGGATTTTAAATAAGGTTGTGTTCGATTGAAAGTTTGTTGATTTTGTATGTTTCAAACTAAAACATTGAAATGTAAGAGTTCCAAGGTTGATTGACTAGGTTGAATTTAAAAAAATTGAAACGAAAAATAGAGCATTAGAGATTTTAATACTCTTCAAGTATTTAAAAAAAATTTGGAAAGAATTTTAGAATATGGTATATTTGGGTCGAGTGATTATATACTAAACTCACTGGATTTCGAATCTGCTCCGCTACTATTTTAACAACTCTGTGATATTAGAGATGGTTTGAGACAAGTCTATGATGGGTAACATTTGAAGTCCTTAATTAAAATAGATCTTCTTCTAAATTAAATTATTTAATTCAAATGCAAAACTGTGAGGGAAAATTCGTATAATCCAAGTACATTTATCTGCATATCCTAGCAGTTTGTATAATCTTATGTAGTAATTAAATTATGCTAACTTCACATTCTTTTTTTTTTAAAAAAATGGTATTATATTTCACAGTTCATATACATATAATTATATATTATATTATATTGTTCAGTTCGTTTATCGAGTGCCAGAGAATTGGATCATTTATGAGGATTACCAAACTGCTGAGTTATTTGATTTTATGTCTCAAGCATATCATATCTGATTCAACTAATTATTGATCACTTGTTTTTTCACTTGCTGTCCAATCATTATTCATACTTCCTCCATTTCCCAACGTCCCATCAAACTCTTCTTCTTCTACTCCGTAAGCTAAATAATTTATAGGATTTAAAAGATAAATCTGATATAGATTTATCAAATATAGAATAAGAGATTCTACTATCATGCATATATTCCCATGTATGTATGTATCTAAACTATAGGATCAAACGTGATCTTTTCCTAAAAAAACACATTCGATAATAACAATGCAATTCCAATATTATCGACGGCTGAAACAATACACATTTGATTGTATGTCATGATTATTATTGCATCCCAACGAAATATAACACGCGTATAATCGAACAGACAAAAAAAATTAGCTAATAATTTACATGAAAAAATGGTTCTTCGAAAAAGTTTTAGCATGTTTTTGGAATGATTATCATGATGGGTGACATGGAGTAGTATGATCAGTGACCACATACATCAAATCTAATTAAGATATATAAACCACATGATGAAAATAATGCATTGTAGATGTATTGCATGCACATGATGCAAATATAAGTGAAATATGTACTTTGTCCTTTATTAGATAACTTTATGCAATTTTGACAATAAAACTTATATGAAAATATATTGCCTGATTCAAAATATTTTCAACCTTTTTAACCCTAAAAAGATGATTAACACTAATTTTAATATATAAATTCATAACCATATGTAATAAAAATATATAGCGCAATGTACACACACACACACACATGTCCTAATAAATAATGGAACTAGCCAACAAAGTTTGAAAATGACTAAAGGGTATGCAAGGTACTAACAAGATTAATTGGTCATGATTATACTATTTGGTATCTTATTTAATAGTAGACAAGTACGAAACATTTCATATTCTCATGTAAAGAAAAATAAGTATTGGACCACTATCCCTAATTAAATTTCCGTTTTTGTGTTCATTTAACTCTACTTTTTTAAGGAAATAATAAGTGTTCTATTACGTGTTATTTACATCTATTAAATCTTCTCAATACATGTATTTTGTTGGACGAACGCTTACCGCTTTACCAAAAGTTATAGTTGTTAGCCAAGGTGGAACTTTATTTTCTTATAATGTGATAGCGCAAAATACACCTATTGTATGAATTAGGGTTGATATGTTAGTCTCATGAGTTCGGGGATGTGCGTGTATAACAATTGGTGTTGTCTCATTTCTGTTAGAGATCAGTCTTATCCTTTCCGACCGTCATCCTATCCCCAGCAGAGATAGTATTATCCGTTAAGATCCGACGTCTCACTTTTACAGCCAACTTGGCCAACCAGATCAAACGACGACGTCAGCAGCTTGACCTACGAGATCTTCCCAGAAGGTCACTCGTCCCAGTATTTCTCTCACTCATGCACACTAACTCAACATCTTAATATTTGTTAATTGTTCCATTTAGAAATATAGATCCAAAAGAACATAAACATATTATATTTTGATTTTAGAAAAGTAAACTATACAAGCACACAAATGCATGAGATACTTGTGCATTATTGAGTAACTTCAAATATATATTGAGAATTGGGGTGAGATACCTTACAAACTTGACTGTCATGAAATCATATATATGGTACATTTATTCAGATATATATAATACCATCCAGAGAGATTTTTGTTTCTATATGCGATCGAAAATAATTATCTACTTACGGAATTTGATAAATATCGATCCACTTACGACAGAAGGCGGGTGTCGTGTTCTTATGAATGCATGTTTCGTACGTAAACCCTATTTATTTGTCTGGGACCATACAATGAGTTAAAGGTTGAAAGTTGACAGTGGTTCTCGACACGGAATTGGCGGCCTTCTGACTCAAAACAAGAAAGTGGGAGGACATTAATTTGCGGTAATTACGAAAATCCCAGGGTAACTTCACATATGTTGATTTGCAGTGACGAGTATCCAATAACCTAGAGAATTCATGTCTTCGGATCTGGAGAATGACGTCTACTTCTTAGTTTTATCGTACACGATGAATCAAGGGCTCATGGCAAGGCAAAGATATCTGGACACTATTATATGACTTCGTATATTGCTACCAATTAAAGATTATTGATATGGTATCCGGATATCTATGACAAACAAATAAATAAAATCAACACAGATTAGACCAAACCAAATGTGTTTACTTACTGAGTGAAATTTAGAACAGGAAGGTGTCTATTCCAGTATTCTGCAGTTTTTCTACTTAATTTTCTGTCCAAGTAAAGAGATCGTGCCAACTGAGACAACGATTCCTGTGGTGATCATCTATTCAATTAATCTTTTTCTATATGTAACAGAAGTTTTCTGTTGAGATCAACGTAGTTATATTCAATTCTTTTGGTTTTCAGATTTCGTATACCTTTGTTACTAACACATTTAGGAAATAAGTTCTATTCCCAAGATATGATAATCATTGAAACGAGCTCCGGGGTTTTTGAGTCGGCCGATTCCGTACACCAACACTTTCTCGTATGAACTTGTCATATTGGATTTTCCATTACGATTCATCTGATTTCTAGAAAAAACTAAAAAGTAAGATCACCAAGAGTAATTCTTCTTGTTCTTTCCTAAACAGACGTTAAATCCTTGTTTTTTTCTATGGAACCGACAATATAATTTTTCTGCGTAGGCCACGTTTTCATATATACATATTGTCCGCTCTATACATTAAATCAAGCGATCCCACTAATGCTCATGTATGAAAAAATTAAAATCGTGTCCAATATTTATGACATTACTGGTGGTCCTAAATCCCATAATAATTGGAAACGAATAATACAATACCAACTCGCAAACTAAGAAACAAAATTAAATAGACAACCAGACCTCCAACGTCACGAAAACGGTGTGCTTCAGAAGTCCTGAGTTAGAAAACGTGCGAGCCATCAAATTTGTGGCATTTATTTTTCATCAACAGCCAAGGATGAAGGGTAACCTGTGAATCCTATTTCACAGCAGAGATCAAAGAAAGAAACCATTCAGCATAACCAACAACTTTCTACGAATTCCACTAAAATATTTGTGGATTCATCGTTCACATAAACAAAATTTAGTGCATGAGGCAGATATACCTTGGAAGCCAATGCATGGGATCAAAAACAGTTCAGGGTTTCTGAGCAGAAAACATGATAAACGACTGCCGAACTTCCCTGGTATAATTAACAAGTCCACACGAAGTGCACAAATCCTCGATCTCCTCTTCTGTCAAATAATTATAGTTCCTCAAAGCCCTCTGTCACACAAAGTTGAATGTTTCAAGAGATCAGATGGAATTAGTTGCATAGTTGGTTATCCTTTCAGATAGGATCAAAGTTATTAATAACTAAGCAGATATTTTGGTTACAAGCCTATTTGTCCTAGTCTGGCCAAGGAAAGGTGTGAAGCATAAGTTAAAAAATACACCAACGCGGCTATCCTACTTCGCCTAACCGTAACGCATAAGGGAAATGGGCGAGAACGGGCGGTTTCCCCAGCAGACTACTATGAACACCTTACAAGGATCCAGTACATGGAGCGTAGGCTGAAATTAAAGGCTTATCATTATATTGTTCTAGTTTCACACTGCAAGGAAGAATCATGAGGCATAATCTACATAATATTACAGCTTAGGTAAATAACTTGTACTTCATTGTACAGATCTAGCAACACGTGAACTTTCTTGAAAATTAAATTCGCCAACAAACTTGAAAAATGAAGCACCTGTCTAAAAGGCCTTAAGAAAGGAGGAGTTGATGAACTGACTCGAAGGAATGTACTTCCAACAAATACACCACCACTCCGCAAAACTCGATTTATTTCAGCCACCTGACAAAGTCCAACAAATAAGGAAACAGGTGCAAAATTTAACTATCTAGTTCGACTTTAAGCATATAGTATAAAGTATTTTACCAGCAAAATATTATGACAAGTATACAAGAGAAGAAAAGAAAAGGCCACAAGTGATGTGTAGCGTGGAATATCAAATCAAGAGAACATATCATTGACATGTGCTCTTTCTTCTTCAAACGTGAAATAAAAGGTCGTTGGGACTCGAACAAAAGATCAAGATGACTCACTGCATTGGAAGGAGATGGCCAACAATGCAAGGCCGCACCAGCATGAACAGCATCAATAGAACCAGATGGAAAGGGAAGCCTAGAAATATCAGCTCTAACAAGGGCAAGATTGCTGCAAATTATTCGGCAAAAAATAATTAATGCATCTTACTTTCATGCATATGAAATATCCATATAAGAAAAAAAACTCACGAGCTCAAGATAGAATTGTCAGTTTTTATGAAATCATAACATTGGCGAAGCATATTTTCTGAAAAGTCGAGAGCGATCACTTTTGAATAGGCTCCTGATTTGGCAAATTTCCTGGAAAACAAACCACTTCCACAGCTAACGTCAACGAGGATCCCACCTTCTGCTGGTTTGAAATAATCTTGTGCCATCTTGAACTGCAGCGTATTTCACAAAGATGTTACAAAAAAAAATTTAAAGATGTTTTCTGTTACGAGTTCACAGTTAGCGAGAAGCCATGCAATTAAGCCTAAGAAATAAATTTAAAGATGTTTTCTGTTTACTATTTTAAGTATCAATAACACAGTAGAAAACATAGTAATCACATTTGCATGCATGTGGCTATTGTAGGAAAGTAAACCATTCTCTTTTAGATACAAATTAGTGGTTTTAGCGTTTAAACTGGTTGTTTGAATGAGGCACGGTCAGTAGTTACATTAAAAATCTGTATATTGAAATTCACCTACTTCAGTCACACTTTCTAAATAGTTTAGAACATACACTAATGAGAACACATGAATGCATGTATCCACTGCTATAAATTACAGCACATAACAATATAGTCAATGAATTTACTTGTATGTTCATATGCTGATTTAACTAGACATGAATTTTGTCAAAAAAATTTGACTTTATTGAGCTTGAAAACTATTTTTTACCCTTGCAAGTAAGAGGAAACAAAACTTTACCTCTTCTTCGGGACCAGGAAAACCACTAGTGTTAAAGTTCTGGCGCCATCCCCTCTCATATACGAAAGAAACGAAAGGACTCCTGGCAAAAGAAACTTTGAAGTTAAACTCAAGTAATTACACCAGTTCCAAAATATAATGCAACTGATATAACAAAGATATTCTTTCCTTCACAAGAATAAACAGAAAAGGAGTTTTTTTTTATTTGTACAAGACTGGGAGTCATTCTGAGAAGATTCCCATGAACTGGAAAAAAATGCGTTGCTTTGTCTCATACATTTGCGGAAAGACCACAAACACTCTCACACTGACCTTCCGTTCTCAGAAGTGAATAAATAAAGCAGCAGGAGAGTGTCGCAACTGTTTGAAGTATCAACAAACAGAAATGCTAGCATCCAGTAGAGACAAGCAGACCCCTTAAACGTAAGATGTGCATTCATAAAAGTCTAAACATCAATTAATTGTGGCTTTGGAACAAATAAGGAACAATATGACCTGCTTGATATGCATGAGTGTATACCAAACCATCAAAAACTTTGGCAGCACAAGAAGAGAGGTAGATATGCCCCAAAAACTGAATTGAAATAGGCAGGGAAATATGGTTACGAGTCTCTGCTTTGAGTATTCAGTAACCAACATGGTTTTATCTCACAAGACATTAAAAAGTAATCCTATACGAACTATTTGTCAAGGGAGTAACAAGATTTTTACATCACCAGAGATAAAGGTACTCTAGTGATTTCGGACAACAATCATTATCAATTTTCTTTATAAAAAGATTCAGTACCCCACAATTTCTTTCGTGTCAAATCAAATGTTGAGGATGCAAGATTTGAATGAATTTAAAAGAGTTTCAAGCAATACAACTAATGCTAATGGTTAAAAACAATATAAGGCAGAGTCAATTTACAGGTACTTTAGAAGTAGCATTAGCAGTTAAAGTAAGATCAAATGCTTTATATAGGTCAAATTTACTACCTGAAGAGTTCTGTCCCTGCAGGTTTTGACTCAGTGTATTCTTTTGTCCCAGCAGTTACAGTAAGATCCAGATAAATGCTTTTGCTAGAATATGATTTCTTGCACGTCTTACACTTGAAACCAGATCTATAGATTGCAGGCCTGCCAACATTTCATATTTGAATTTGAACTCTAATTTATCCCTCACTAAACAGCAGTATGCATTTCCAAAAATCAAACTCACAAGTTAAAACCTGAAGGCCCTTTTCTTATAAGTGGTTCATAGCAAATGGGGCAAGCAAACAGGTCGAAACTTGAAGAGTCTTCGCTTTTTACGGTGGATTCCTGGTAGGAAGCTTTTCGAGTTTATATGTAAAACCAAACAAGAATAACAGACATAAGAAAACACTTCATTGTCCCTTTAGGTAAGCCCGTGGCAGTTAAATTTAATAAACTTTGGAGGACTTCCGCATACACAAGCATTATGCTGTCCTAAGAATCATTTAACTCGGATTTGCAAATAAAAGATTCAGGCACTCACCAAAAATTAGATAGGAAAACTAAGTGAAAGCCATTTTTTTTCATGCATCCGAGCTCATCAACAAACGAAGTGAACCTAGCAGGGTAACAGCTCATAAATCCAAAAATTTTAACATTTCTCGAATCCTTCATTCATAGCTCTCGAATTTCAACATGATTAAATTTCCCCAGCTTAAAAGTCCAAAATAATTTGCAGAATAGTGACAATATGTTTTTGCATTCAGAATGATCCATTAATCTCTCATCAATTGAGTCAAATGCATTGGTCTTATAAATTATTAAAACTCCGAGTTAAAAGGAAGATGGTCTTCTCGAGTTGAATAATTCTTATTAAATTTTCTAGCACCAGCCACATTTGGCGTCATACAAATCAAATACACACACCTCAAGCTGTACAGACACACACTTACAGACTCACAATCACAACATATGACACATTCAAAGGAAGTAAAGTGGACGAGAATTACTGGGTCTAAAGCAACACCAAAGGTAGCTCGGATTCTTGAAGAAGCGAACCGCGGCGGGGGACAAAACCGGAAATCTTGATAAGGACGAGAGTGTTTTGGGAAAAAGGCAGAATCTTGGCGGAAGAGAAGTGACTTGTGAGCTGTAATATGAATCTCCATACTCTAGTTGTGTTGACGATGGTGATTATGGGTTCTTTCTCTTCTTCTGCTTGATGATTTTTTGTGGGAACGATAGACATACAAACACAATCCTATATATATAGGGGTTTTCACCAGAGAGAGGAGAAGTGGAGGAAATTTCTGGTAGTTCTCCTTCATTTGTTGAGTGAATTGTGTGGCCAAGATGTAGGGATATTAAAATTCTGGTATTATTATAGTTCTGCGATTAGAAATGTTCCCTATCATTCGTTGAAGAAAAAACCAAATTTTCTTCCATAGTTCCATTTGACCAGTCTATTTTATTTGCTAGACGGGAAATATCTCTCAAGTGACAAATATCTATCTAGGTCCCAACTTCTGGTAAATCCTATTCCATTTCAATTCATTGTATATCTTTTAACTACATTAACATGAGAAAAAAAACAATATGATATCCTTCGTGGCCGTATTCACACATCGTTTGCTTATCCAGACATTGTTTTTATGTAATGGATTTTATACTAATTTTTTAAAGTTAGCCATTTACTATCTAAACTATTGAATATTTGATTATAAAGTAATTGTGGCTATTCAGTTTGACCTGTATCTAGTGTTCTTGCCTCCAATATGATGCTATAAGTAGTCAACTACTTCCGTCTTAGTACCAAGACATCTATGACCTGGTTTTCATAGAATTAAAGAAAGAACCAATTAATGTATTATATATATTATTGTTAAAAGGAAAGTAGTAGCCTAGAAAATGCATGAAAATTGACAAAGGTTCCATTCATCTAAGGGATATTTTGGATTTAAAAAGGATACAAGAGAAAAGGCATAGATGCTTGGTGTTTCGGATGTGGTCTTTGACATTTAATATGAATAGTGATTCTTTTGAGGCTATCCTACGGATAGTAATAGCAGCTCATATAGGATGAGTCTCAAACATGTGACGCTGATCCTAATATGAGGGGTGGATACTACAAGTTGAATTTCAACAAAGATAAATAATTACACGAAGGATTATGTTTGAGGTGACATCTTATGTCAAGCATTTAAGACAAGTGATAGATTTTTGGGTTTTTAATTACTCTTCATGGATATGTTTATGTTAATGTTTTGCTTTGTTGTAATGTTTGTTTCCATTGCTTTTCTGGTGTTAGGATTGCATCGAATCCACTTTGAACCAACATGGTAAGTTGAAGTAGATGTAAATTAATATTTGTGCTTCATTAATTTATTGATTTCTTATGGTTCCTGTGTTGGATAATAACTTGACAAATGTTGTCCCACCTCCACATAGCAGCGTTACCAAATCTTGCAAGCTGTTAGTTTCCATTTTCATCAGTCTTTCACTTAAATTGAAGACTAGTAGAATAACATAAATGCAAGAGGGTTTGTATTATTTTTCGTTTTAACAAAATATATGATGGCTCTTTCATCTACCTCATATCCAGTGAAGGAACTAAAATAAATCTTGTGAATTAATATTTGATGACCTCCACATATATGATAACAAAATGTTACAACAAAACAGCCATTACACAGTATTTGTCATAAACAACACACACAATACTTAAACTACAGATATGGCCAAGAAGTATATTGTGAATTGAAAGAAAGCCGTTTCCACTTGGCTTTAGCTTGGATCCTACATTTCAAAGAAAGGGTTATACTTGAACCCCTTATCGATGCTGCTATTGAGAGATGCACGAGTGTTCTTTGAGGAAACGAAGCTTGCTTGAGGAGCAAAGAGATTTGGATGTGAATTTTCATCGTCATCAAACGAGGCCCATCGTTTCGAGTTGTGCTGCCTCGAATTAGCATCTGTAACCTTCGGCTTTCCCACATCTCCAAGATGGTCCTTGAATTCTTTTCTTACCACATCTAAGACAACATCCCCATATTTATCGCACCATGTCCTAATAATGTGAAGAGTAATAAGAGTGAGTATTTTAAAATAAAATGGAATATAGCAAAGAAGGGTTGAACTTTGTTGCATTACTTGGTAAACAACTTTTTCAGGTCCTCCTTGTCAACTGGGAGCCTAGTTGAGATTGTTTCAATTTCCTCATCTCTGAAAAAAAAAACCAGATGAAATGTCTCCACAGTGATGTATATTTAATCAATCCGAAAAGCAATTGCTTACGACAGATGAACATTTGGATTCTTTGCACAGAATTCTTCTTGGATCCGTGTTAGCTCCTTCTTTACGTTCTCTCCTAAGACCTACAATATTTCGAAAATTTTCGAAAACCTCCAATTAGCTTGAAGATATGGAAGCGAGAGTGATTGGTGGTGAAAAATACCAGACCTTGTCGATGAAAAAATCTGTTGGAGCGCCGTTTGGATGCAACTTCCGCTTCATTTTCTTGGTGTCTTGTCCTTCTGCAACTGGATTGTCTACAAGCTGCTCCACCCCATAGCTTAAACCATCCGATTTTTCGCTTAGGGACAGCGGAGCTGTTTCATCCTCAGAATCGTGTTTCTTCCATTTCCTGAATCCATCGAAACCCCATGATTTTTTCCCTGATTTTACCTTATCCTTCACCTCAAGGACCGAACCATTTCCACTACCATCACCACCACATACTTCCTTTGTTTCTCTCTGAAAAAGAACCCTAAAGGGTTTCTTTTTTCCTTTGTCGCCACCACTTCTTGCCGGTGAGCTCTCCACCATTAAAATGGATTTTGTTTCTCTTTCCTTTTCATCTGAACGCCCATTCCAAAAAGGGTTTTCCGAAGAAATGGCAAGTTCGTTTCTAGGAAATTTGGAGTCACTCACTCTTTGTTCATTAGTACATCCATTGCCGCTTATATCATCCTTAAACTTTACACTTCTATTTGGTGATACAAAATCAAAAACAGATGCAACCCCTTTCCTCTGCTTTGGAGGTGACTCTATTATCCTATGACTATTCCTCGATGTCAATCTCTCACACCGCTTCTCGTCTTTCAAGTTTATTACAGACCACTCATCATGTGAAGCTTCCTTCTGAGCCCCTCCGACTATTACATCTTTCGCCTCAATTTCAGCTCCCTGTATTGCTAGCCTCTGCAACAAAGGCCTCTTTGATGCATGATACTCCTCCTCTGATATACATCTGGCATAGAGTAACTCCTGGCGAAAATATTATCATTTCACATTACAGAATGTGAGATTTTGGTGCATCTTGTGTTAGGAAACGGAAATAAAGTGTCACATTTAATTCACTGTTTCTTGACTTCTTCAGTTATACTATACATCAAATGTGAAGTAAGCCCATCAAATGCAATATATTAACCAGATTCATGAACTCCTTAATTGAAAGAAAACAATATGAACCAGTTAAATCCTCATCAAGATCAGAATACCTGCAAGAAGATCAATTTGTCCCTCAAAATAGTGGACGGCTCGTAGTCGATGGGAGAAGCAATAAGCCTCTCAAGAAGGTGAGTTCTGAAAGCAGATACCTCAGCTTCAGCTATAATCCCCTCTTTACAAAGACCCATCAATTTAAGAATCTGGTGAAAGGAATCTTGCTGCCATTTCAGATTATCCGACTGCTGCTTCGAGAGCTGCTGCTCCGCGGCCAAGATCGCCGGAAGTCTCCGCTTCTTGATCGAGAATGGGAGTATTGTGCTGCATATTGAGGTGATTGAGTCGTGCAATGATCTGTAGTACGTTGGAGTATATGTGTGCACCATTTTCTCTACAAAGACTACCTTTTTTTTTTTACAGACAGAAAGTGCAAGGATTTTCTCGCGATGGATTCAGATTTGTTTTGGGTCCTTGAATTATTTTCGGAATTTTTACTTTACAAGGCTTCTTACAGTTGAAGATGGTAGGATTTTGTTCTATTGGCGATGAAGGTTTGATTTGTGGGTCTTCTGTAAGTAAACGGTCATTGGAACTAGCCGTTGGGTTTCAAAACATTGGATTTGCCACGAAACTGCCACGTGTAAAGCTTTTTTAGAGCTTCAAAGTTTCTTACAAGAATGGGCCACAATTAGAATCCTGTTATTATCTGAGCCTTCTAGTTGGGCTCTTAGAATCAGATTTTTTATAAAAGGTGGTGTATGTGATATTGTCACTGCCCATTCTAAATGACCTCCACTCACCTTCCAATATTTGGTGTATACATCATGCACCTCAATCTAGACTATAATTTACAATTTTATCAACACTGTTTCAATTGCAGCACCTTTCTTGATTGCCCTACACATCGACTTTCAATGGGATCATCAACGTTAGGTTGTAAAATCAAGAGGAGCGTACCAATGTTTTGATTTGCACTGAATCCAGAAAGAATAAGAAATGGTAATCATATTCACGTAAATTCCCAAGTTCTCTGTAAAATCTGCCAGAAATTCCCACGTTCCCAAAGTTTATGATATTTGATTCTATATCTCACGTGTTTCCCCACTCTGCCTTCTAGAAAGACGAATCTAATATGGGCTTCTCATTACCTATGTTATTTGGGTCCATAAAAATGTGCTATGTCCATGTTAAAGAAATGGTGAACATTTTCACTGATTACCATCGGAAAAGTGTGTTTATTTTTCTGAAGAACTACCATGGGATTTTTGAGAAATATTTGTTTTAGAGAGACATTACAAGCAATTCAACCTAAAATGGGATATTCCCCATATTCCACGTACACCGGAGGGGACAAAGAAACAAAATTATCATGGGATTTTTGAGAAAATTAGAACCTGAAAATTTGTGTTTCCGCTACAAAAACTGCATGTAGTGGTGCAGATCTTGAACCTTCCTATTATAGGACTTTGTTTTTGGTTTTCCATTTTCCGAATACCATGCTTAAGCAATCAACAACAAATCATCCACTAATGTGATGGAAATGACATGTAGGCTTCTTTTTGGGCTAAATAGAAAAGAAAAAATAATATGGTTGCATCCCACGTTGATTTAACAATACAATTGGGATTAGTTTATATAATATTTTGATATAATGGGTTGTAAGCTTTTCTAGTGAAATAATATTCTCTCGCGTGTGAATGCGCAATGGGAGGTGTAAATCATGGGTCCGATTTGCACTGGTAAGACTTGACTCGTGTGTGACCTGGGGGCGTCGAATGTCAAACCGGACCAAATATGGTCACATAGTCTAACCCCGTTTTTGCTAATTTTTACTTTTACATATGCGAATCTCACATGCACGAACAGACAAATTGTGTATTGATTGTGTATTCAATACAGACACCCCAAAGGACTACTAGTACATGTCGTCTGGTGTGTCTAGACAGTCGAATAATCTCACCTTTCATTACTTATACAATCAGCATTCTCCATTCAAACACTAACACTTTCTCCATTCTCTGCAAGTTTCCACCTTGATACAGTGAATGTGCGGTTCAGTTCAACAGTGTAACCTAGCCTCGTGCTTTCGGTTAACCGCTCGATTCCGTCATTGTACCCAAGGAAACAGACACCACGCACAGCTTGGTCCTTGAAAGCACTCAAGCGGGGTGAATCTGTTTTAAGGGAGCTGTGTTCTTGACACTGTTTTAGTCTCGTTTATTTCTGTATATTCTTAATTGTGTACGTTATTACCCCTTTGTTGATTAACAATTTAGAATAATATTTGATAATAGTAATATGTTTGGTTTAATTAATAAATTTGGATAAAGTGTTAAATTATATTTTAATTTTTTTAAAAAATTAATTAAAAAATATGTGTTAGTATCAAGCGCTTACTACAAGGCCAAAAACTATAAGCGTTATATATATATATATAGCAATATAGAGAGCACCTATTTTGTGTGTTATGGTCAGCTGCTCGGCCCATGAGTATGAGAAGATGTTTGTCCAACTGCTGGTGCTGTCTAATTATCAGTCGTAACTCTTACCCTATAATCGATCCTATTTCCAGCAAAGACAGTATTCACCATTAAAATCTGTGCGTCACTATTTTATGGTGATATCAAGCAGCATAACGTGAGCAGCTTAGGGGTGTCAAAATGTAATCCGACCCGACAACCCGACCCGAATCGACCCGAAAAAAACCGAGTTAGGTTGGGATTTTTCATGTTTGGGTTGCTTCGGGTTCGGGTCAGACTTTTTTTTACCTCAACCCGACCCGAACCACCCAAATTGACAGTAACCCGACAACCCAACCCGAGTCGACCCGAAGAAAACCAGGTTAGCGTTGGGATTTTTCAGGTTCTGATTGTGTTCGGGTTGAGATATTCGGGATGATTCGGGTTCGGGTAAGAACTTTTGTTTTTATTTTTTCCCCAACCGACCCGAACTTTACCCGATCCACCCAAATTGACACCCCTAGAACAGCTTGACGTACTAGAATTTTCAGGAGGCCATATATCTGAATACTAATCTCACCAAAATATACATTTAACGCAGTAATATGAAAGATAATATTATAAATCATATTTAGAATATGATTGATTTGTAATAAATATTGAAGTCGGAATAATAAGGAATAACTATTTAATGATCTGATTAACTAATGTTAAATAACACAACAACCAAACATCAGTGTCGATATTTTTAGGAATCCTATACTCAGGGGAGCCCAAAATCATAGCATTTTCTTGCGACGGCAATATCATCGCTATACAAAAAGAAGACATAAAATTTGTGGCACAGATATAATCATACAACAATGTAAAAGTTATCCATAGGCTTTACTTGTGCACGAGCACACCACCACCGTCGAATCACAGACAGTGTCGTGCAACAGAGGATCTGGTTTGCTTCTCCGGTCACGACTTTTCATTTTCCGATCCGTAGATAAGTTCCCTGTTCGTTCGCCTTCTCCCCCAAATCTGGTGATCTTTCTTGCCCTTGTGAAGCCCTGAATCCGATTATGTTCACTTAAATTAAATTCATCCATAAATTTAAGCTCATCGTCCGCCACACACAATTAACCATACTAATAGTGGATATTCACCAAATCAAATTTATAAAGATATGTATGATTATTATCACCTTTTAGTCTCAGATTTCAGATGCGTTTTCAGCTTCTCATCCAACCTTTTCTTGGCTTCTCTGGCCACCGTATCCAGGTTCTGATCCCATATTTCCGGGGAACTCCTCTGTTCACCCACAAAACAAGGACCGATAAATTACATTGGCAATAGAATATATACATAAATAATCAATCGAAAACCAACCCCGTTGGATTTACCATTAAAGAGCTGGAACAGATACGAAATCCATGGTTTCTCTCATAGAGACATAAAGAGGAGTTGGCCCCTTGATTGGAGTTACTGGTCTGAGAGAACCTTCTTCTTCTTGCAGCTTCAACTCCAGGGAGCATTCCAGCCATTTTTAATCAATTTCAAGAATCAAAGACACAAGGAGTAAATTGATCGATAAATAGACAGATAGATAGAAATTAAGTGGGCTTGTTCATAGAAAAGATTTCGTTTGAGACTTTCCTAGATGTTTCTTGCCATTCGTTTTGGAAGTTTCCCTGATGTTTCTTATTTTCAGTGTTTGAAGTTTGTTTGAAGCAGAGGGATTTGATTATAATTAATAATTTGAGAAAGAAATGGACTTGTGAAATGTGGGATTCGCAGGATAGTACCGTTAGGCAGACCAAATAGTTTACTGGAAATTTGGATAAAATCAAGACATAAATTTCTTGTGGTTTTCATTAATCATGTCCATATGTCAGTCACATTTCATTGAAATTAGATGAAAAGACAAAAAGAATTGTAAAAAAGGATGACAGGAGAAAAAAAAAGGATCCCTGTGGAACTTTCATTGTTGTTGGATTAAGAATATGGATTTGAATTTAACTACACCCAATAATTGGCCCTTTGTGAATGTGAGAACAACTAGCTTTCTAATAACTATCAACAAGTTACATCATTTCGATTTACTTCATTGACTAACATTTCACATTGTTATACAATGTATTTGTTTGTTTCAAAATATTATTTATTATTATTTTTAAATAAACGTTAACAATATATTTTACATATTTGAATTATTTTATTATCATTATTGAATATTAAAACTATGATATATATTATGGAATAAAATTATAAAATAAAATTTAAAATTCAAAAAATATGAAATATTGACTTCTTAGGATTTTGATTTTGAAATTGTGAAAAATTTGGTTAGCAACTTAGAAAATATGCATACTTGCATCAACTAAAAAAACGTAAAAAAGTTTGAATATGAGAATAATTTTAATTTTTATATAGAAATACGATTTTACGGGTTGAGGAAAAAGAAATATAATTAATTATTAGAGAATAGAAAAAATAAGGAAATAAATTAGAAACACATTTAAATCTATACATATAACTAAAGAAAAAAAAATCTTATTATTTATGCATTAACATTTGTACATCATCGTTCAGTTCTTAATAAACGTCCATTAAAATTTTGAATATCTATAGACTTTTAGAGGTTTTTAAAAGTCAATGTTGAACACCATAAAAGTTGAAGTTTATAAAAACTATTGTTAAATACTTATGAAAATCCACGAAAATATTTAAAAAGTCATTACTTTTCCACAATCCAGTACATCTCATCACTGTTTTTGTTTACTTCCAAAAAAATATTTAAAGGACATTGATCCTCTGAACTAACAGACAAATATGCCAAACAATCCTTTAGAAAAATTAAAAATTATAGATTAATCTAACAACACCCACTAATATCATCTTTGTAAAAATCGGCGAAGTGGACAACTGCTAGAGCCATGACTGTCCTAAACGACTATCTTTAGAACACTTCTTTTTACAGTGTAAAACTGCAACATCCGACATTGTGTTTATTGTAATTTATGATATGGTAAAAAGCCTATCAGACCTCCAATAATATCTAGAGATGTTACCAAATACCATATGGATGTACATAGATTTAATTATCTAATGCACTAAAACTCTATTTTGACCTAAACTCTTAATACAGTGCACCCTTTATATATCTCTGATATACAATTGCGTAAATGCGCTTTCAATTCTTTTTTCCTCGAACCCTTTGCCAACCTGGTGTCCAAGGAAATTAATCTCACCTATATTTAACACACATGCAGAGGTATTTCAATGGCCTTGTGCGATTTTGTACCATTACAACTCTGAGGATATTTGATAAGTGAGAATCATCAGGTATCTTATATAAATATCTCATAACATGATATTATATATTTTTGTATTGATTTTTAGTAAATCAAATTTATCATGTGCAGATATTGTGCGGGCTTAACAAATTTATATCTCAGAATCTGCACAAGCGTGTATGTGGATAAGGTGGCAACTGGAATATACCGCTTCCTCTTGCGCATGCATATTATAACACTCGCATAGACGTCAAGAGAAAAGAAGTAAACCTACATTCATGGAATCCGACAACAACCCTTGCGTTAGAGTACACAAATCAAAAACATCATCTCTATGTTTTTTCAGCTGTTTCCGCCTCCGCCGACATCATCTCTACGTTCAGCATCCTCCGTCGAAGGCCGCAGTGATATGGGACAAAACCCGCGATATTCATTCCCTGTCGGATATCAGAGATAAATGTCGTTCCATGTTGGGTCTTCCCGGATCCAGACAAAGGAGGCATTCTTCCGCCGATTTCCGCTACGACCCTTTGAGTTATTCGCTGAATTTCGACGACGGGTTCTCATGTTGCGATGATCATGAGGCGCAGTCCAGGAAAATCTCCGCTAGCCTGCCGTCGTCTCCGCCGTCTATTAAAGGTTTCGAGAGGATTTAATTTGTTTCCTCTCCAGAGGGCGTTGTTGTTGACGCAATCAGGTTTCGTGGCAACTCTTTTTGTTCTTTCTTGATCTGTAAATAATTTAATTACTCGTTAATCTTTTCTTTTACAACTATTTGTACTCGTGCATACCCGAAACAGAGGTAGCTGTTTCTTTGTTCTTCGTGGCCATCACCGATCTTCATGCATTTGGGTCATGTATTGTTTAGTTTTTCTACCAATACAACTTGTCCAGAAATCAGTACTCCGCCATTATTATACTTGGAGAGGAAGCCAGAAAATATTATCTGTTTGTCCTTTGCTAAATTTTTTGTTTGCTTCAAATCGCCTCGTACCGCGGCTTCCGAAGTCATCTGGCTTTATTTATTTATTCCTTTCTTTCTTTTTGGTCTGGAAGATGACTTGCATTATCCTGACTGGACTCCTTTTATTGCACTTGCACATACATTTTGATATATTTTATTATTTCTTGTTCAGGGATTGTCTGTTCGTCTCATTTGGTCTTTAGAAGTTGAGATTCTTCTCATGTCAAGATATGTATTTGTTTATCTTGACCGTAGATTTCTTCTAATTGTCTGCATTATATCGTGTTGCTAATGTTGCGCTCATGTATTTTTTTTTGCCACAATAATCTCAGAGAGCTCAGTGCATGAACTTCAACTAATGATGATTAAAGTGTTATAGAGCTACGGGCAACAGTGGATCTAAGCAAGAAAATTATCCAACTAAGTTTGGACTTGATGTATTTTAGAATAATCATTTGACATTATCATGTAAAATATCAGATATTTTGTCATATCATAATAATATTCCTAGTCAACTCAAGAATATCTGAGATTGAGGACTACATGACATTATTGATGTGATCTCTTGAGATAAAACGGAGAAATGAAATATTGCATTTAAATAAATAATGATTGATGATATTCTTTTTATTATTATATATATTTGATGTTTGATAAGCTATCTTGAACTGTTATAAATTTATCATATCATAGGGTGTTATGTGGCCCATACCTATTTTGGTAGGACAAAGTACCATTATGTAGGGCGAAACAGAGCCTGGATTTCGGATGACCTCGGAGGAGATGGTAGTTGACAACGAGGACTTAAAGATACCGACCTACTGAAAATAAGAGATGATATTAACTTACAAAGTCAAACTAGCTATCAAGTTTTTTTAATTTCGTACAAAAAAAAAATGTTCTTGTAATAAATTTAAAACAAATACGAGATAAATCTCGGCTGGTGGGCCCACATGGTTCTCCAGCCTGAACATCGATCCCCACTTTCTTTGATATTTCTTGTCCCCACGCGCACACACAACCAACACGCTTAAACACGGCCACTCACATATAATATATCTGTCTCCAAACTTCCACCTTCCAATTCCATCGTTTTCCTTTCCTCATCTCGCTAGCATACTCAACTCGCTTACCTTTTCAATCCACACATGGAGAAATCCCAGCAAACCTCGGCTTATTCCGGCGGAAGTCATGAGGACTACGCAGATTTTGTCACCGGATGCAGCTGTTTCCGGTGGTTTAGCTTCGAGCAGGACGGGGGTGAAGTGGAGGGCCAACGTTTTCTGTTACAAGAAAGAGGAGGGCCTCAGAAGGAGACAGTAGTGCTGGCAAAATTCAAGACTTTTACTACGAAGATCGGAGAATTAAGACATCACATGAAATTTACCAATAAGCGCCCGAACCAGTTTCTTTACTCTCCTGAAACTTACGCCCTGAACTTCGCCTGTGAGCAACAGGAAGATGAAGATGGCGACTTACCGCACAGTTTCTCATCAAGATTTGCCTCTCGTCAATTGATTAATGGTCAACAGAGGAGAATGTCTGTCTTGTGATATGAAATATTCTTCCTTTTGATGTCTTCTACTAATTAACTTGTTTGGGCATTCATAATATGTAGCCGTGGAAAATGGATTGAGATTTCGAGTATTATGCTGCAAAGAAAGAACAGAGTTTTCTTTCCATGTTACATTAAATGTTACGATTAATGCGTCAATATAAATTATAATGGATCTTAACAGATTAATTTGAAGAACTGGGTTTCATCTTAATTTTAATTAAACTTGCTTATATATATTATTCTGAAAAAAAAAGTTCTTAATAAAATTTTAGAAAATAGTAAAAGTCATATATTATATACCATAATAGATGTGGTACGCGGAAAAACGATGGAGGGAGCCTGATAACTTTTTTAAAATTACAGTTGAAGTAAAAATCTTATCAATAATTCACATTTACTAGTTGTTCCAAAATTTCCAATTGAGTCGCGGAAATCAACACCAACAATTATCCAAAACCATAAAGTTTCACAAATTATCCAGTAAACAAACATTAATTTCGTGAGGAAAATTATGGTAATAGTTAACTGGAAAGGAGTGAACAGATGAGGTAAGAACAACTCCATGGGCCTAACATAATTGGTTTGGGCTTAACAATTAACAGCATAAGTTAAGTCCATTACTGGGCCGTAATGATTTCTCACATGACACACGTAGCCTTTGCTGGAGACGGTTGTTGTAATAACTACTTTTCACCTACAACTACATATAATCTATCATTCCTATCAAACTAACACATATAATAAATGAATCGATAGTATGATGTAACTCGTTACGGTTTATACAAAATTTATTGTTTTTAAAATTATATATTCACACTGTTCACTTTTGGTATATGATGATAAAAAGATATAATGTAATATGATTTGAAGAAAATGAAAGATAATAAATTTTATAGTGTATTTGGTTGAATTATACATATATATCTTATGGTATTTGGCTAAGAAAATGAATGATTTTTGTTACTTTCATAATTTTCTGGTTCCGTTAATAAAAAACTTCTGGGGACTTTTTAATGAGAGCTAAGCTTTAGGGAGGCCATCTCTATTCCTTGGAGTAGTTATAACTAGTGAAGGAAGTAGAAAATTTCTAACCAAACTAGAGATAGAAAAGTCAATTTTATTGACTATCAAGCACTTTAATTAATCATACGCTTTATTCTTAGATAATCCACGTTAAATTGTTTTAATAATACTCTGGCTTTATTTAATTTTGTTAGTTGACACATTATTATTAATTATTATGAGGTATGATTTTTATATTGCATTGATCCATAGCAACTTTATTTGATTAATTTGTTAATATCAACCGTATTTTTTGGATAACACTATGTTGAAGGGTGACAGAACTTGGCAAATGATGAGTTGTTAGTGTCGTCACACTTGCATCAGCTCGCGTAGAGAATTGAATTTGAAGCTGTATTTTGCTGTGCCTTTTCCTTTTCAAAAAGTCAGCATCATAATTTTGATATCCCTTAGTTATTATTATTATCTTGTATATGCATCAGTTTTAGGGAGCCATGGTTGGTGGGCCAATTTTCAAAATGTATCTACCTTTTTTTTTCCAGGTCTTTGTCAACAAATCGACTTTTAGTAGTTCATTTAATGATCATTCAATTTCTGTATGATCACACTGGATACATATTCACATCGATTAATACAATCACGTACATCAAGAATAGTAGAAAAATGAGTGCATGTATATGTGGTGGTTGGCCTGATCACATATCTAAAATCTACGATAAATACATCATTTGTATTGATAGGATATGATAACATATGATTAATAATAAATGATTTGATTACGAAAATGTTGAGTTGAATAGAAAATAATGTTTGATAAGAGTAATAAATTTAATTTGATTGATCAATTTGAGATAAAGTATTAAATTTTGTTTTTAATCTTTGTAAATATTGATAAAATATACAATACTTAGACGATCGATGATATTATAATTTTATAATAACGAGTTGTTGACATGAGATAAATAGTTAAAGATTATTGATGTGAAATAAATATGTAATGATTTGATTGATGCAAGATAAATAATATTTCAGACAAACATACGATATGATAAGATTATGATAGGATTATTAATATTATACGATGCGAAGAACGGTGCCCAAGAAAACCATGGTGTGATCTATTTCAGACCGTTCATATATATTAATGCCATGTTTATGTATGATTTTCACAAATAATTATAATCTTATGAAGATAAGATTTTTTTCTCTTAATAAATTTTTTTATTGTTATATTTAATTTAATAAATATTCATTGTTTCCCTCGAAATAACGTTAAATTTGACAACAAATTGTGATTGTTAGTTCTAATAGGATATCCGACTAGTGTATAGATGTTTCATACTTTAGCGGCTATGGATGAAACTTGAGAGTCGACCTTAATCCGATCAATTATCATTCCTAACAGAACAAAAATTGGGGTATTTTTCTTACCTTTTCTAAAATTGAACTATGGTTTTAAAAATATACAATCTTGATACTTTATATCATTCACATTGAGTTTCTAAGTCCCATGTTTGTAAGTCTAGTCCTTCTCATCGAGTAATAATACATAATGTAGCATCCATATCAATACCATGGCAAGAAAAAAGACAAAAAAAAAACAAATTAAAGCAAGTAACGTATACTACAAGACTGAAGTTTAGTTTCTAAAAACCACTATTATTTTTTAGAAGATTTATCCAAGATGACTGCGTCCCCATTCATCGTGGCTTTCGATCTGATCCCGTAGGTGCATGTGATCCTCAAAATATATTAAATCGTCTATTTTCACCCTGATTTAGTATTTTCAATTAAAACCCACATAGAACATGAATACCCCGAGAAATTGAGTGGCAAGTCCAAGCAATTCCGCGTTGGCAAAACGTGTATCTTCCCCAGCACACACAAAAGTGAACATTTTCAAAGATCAGCATGATGACATCTATCAAAATCATCTGAATTATCCCTTTCATAGGTATATTTTTATACACACACACACACACACACTGCTATTAAATCTAAAAATTTAACACACACACACACACAAGCAGTATATTATCAGATGACTAGATGACATTGTGCCTCGTCCTTCATGTCTACTTTGAACCACGACCAACTAATAAAAAAGTACTTAATACAAATAATAATTATATTATGGTAATAAAATAGTATAACCCAGTGAAAAAGTCTAACGGGTTTCGTCCCTTATTAGCAAATAATTCCATTCCCATTATTCTTTCCTTGAAGCATCCTTACTCCGCAAGAAACTTCAACCCTTACAGTTCCTTCCTCGATTAATTTCTCCTCTATTTAACAACCCTGTGTCACATACACATTGCTTTCTCATTTGCTTTTCTTCATCCCCTTTCCACTTAAAGACATCTTTTTTATTTTTCTTAAAAATTATTTTTATGATCGGTTAGCTAGTTTGCATGTACGTGTTTCCGAAAATGGAACAAGGGTCTGCTGCAGGTCCATCTCAGCTAAAGGGTAAGATTTGTAGCGATAAATACGACGATTTTTGCGTGGACGAATTGCCTCCGGGGTTTCGTTTCCATCCGACGGACGAGGAGATTATTGTTCATTATCTTGTGAAGAAGGTTATGGACGGAAGGTTTGCTGCAAGAGCTATTGGAGAAGCTGATCTCAACAAATCTGAACCTTGGGATTTACCGAGTAAGTACTGTTCTCTCTCTCTCTCTCTCTTTCCTGGTATCAATATCTCTAATTAGTTGTGATTCATGTTGTTCTTGATTTTTTTCCTTGTAAATAAATGAGTAATGAATTTTAATGTATCATATATATATAAGTCTTTATCAGTAAGAATGGAGACAGGTGAGGAATCTGGAGTGTAATTTAAGATGATAAATAAAATTTAAGTCTGTGCTTCTTTTGTTGAGAAAAATTGTACAGAAATTTAATGATTTTGGGAATTAAGTGAATCATCCCTTCTCGTCAACTGTTAGATCTATCCATCTGGGATGAAGGAGGATCATGTGGTTCCAACACCTGGATTAGTTTTGCTTTTGCATCAATAGTTTTGAAGTCTTTGCAACATTAATTTACATAAGGGTATGCGTTTAATTTCAGATCACGATACCAAATTCTTATCTTGGTATCTCAAAAAAAAAAAGAGCGGTTGGAAAATTTCATTCCCTGGCTTAAACTAAAATCGAATTTCTGCAGTTTGAGCGGTGTGGTTTTGAGTTAAAACAAAAAACTTGTGAAACAGTAAACCACAACACATGCAGTAAGGTGAGAATTTTCTGTGGCATATAACATAGGGATAATTTGGAAGTTTCAATCCTAGTGATCGATATTATAAAAAATTGAATGTAGTAATTGTGTTTTTTTCGCTTTGATTATTCAGAAAAAGCAAAGACTGGAGAAAGGGAATGGTTCTTCTTTTGCCAAAGAGACAGGAAATACCCAACAGGAATGAGAACAAATAGGGCAACAGTCTGTGGATATTGGAAGGCGACAGGCAAAGATAGGGAGATCAAATGTAAGTCTAGAAATAGCCTTGTTGGGATGAAGAAGACCCTTGTTTTTTACAGAGGGAGAGCTCCTAAAGGGGAAAAAACCAATTGGGTCATGCATGAATATAGGTTGGAGGGTGATTTTTCGAATTACAACGTCTCCAAGGCAGCAAAGGTACTACATCTATCTCTATGTGTTTAGCTTAGAATTAATGACGATGATCTGACTATCTTAGTTATCTTGAGTTTATAAGTACATTAGGTTCACATGATGATAGCATTCTATCACACGCACACTTTCTTTGTGTTTAAAAATATTGTACAAGTATCTATATGCTCTTTTGACCATGCTATATTTATATTTATATGACAGGAAGAATGGGTTGTTTGCAAAGTTTTTCACAAAAACGTAGTAGCCAAACAAGCAAGAACGGAGTCGACCTTTGTGGATCATTTGCTGGACAGTCCTAGTCCTACATCTCTTCCCTCGCTGGCAGATTATTCATGTTGGAACAATAATCAAAAGCCCGATTCAAGTTTCGCCATTGATCCTGATCATGAATGTAAACCATCAAGAATAAACCCTACGTTACCAACATTACAACATGCCCAAGAAACTTCCTCCCCCCTCACAATCTCACCACCACATATCAATCTTACTTCCGCCTTCCGAATCCGAACCCCCTTGTCTATCCACAAGTTCCTCTTCCCAATCCATCAGCATTCCCCTATCAGGCCTCATCATCTCTTGGCACGAGTTCTATTCCGAGCTATCCGACTAACTTACCCGTCAAGAGTACTGGCGTTGATCAGGAAAATCTGAGGCTGCTTCTTGCCTCGAAGGCGTGCAAAACGGATCGTTTTTCGGGTAACGATTCGATGGTCAGCCATTCCCAAGAAACTGGACTGAGCACTGAAGTGGTCAATGAGATAACTTCCGTAGTTTCCAAAGGAGATGTCGAAAGCAAGATTGCACCAATATTCGATGATCAAGAACTCGAGGGTCTATCTTTTAGTCCTAACAACATTTCGGATTTTGATTCTCTGTGGAGCTACTGAAGACCAGATACATAGTATGAAAGCTGATTCTCGAGTACATACATGATTGTACATGGCAAAATTTATTGTTATAGCTTATTAATTTATGTGCATTGTTCCATTGTATATTAGAGGCTAGGAATCTGATGTACTAATTAACATTAATGTGGCTTGTGTACATAGCGTGTTGAGTTCTTTGTTTTTAACTTATTTTGTGTTTATATCATCCACATTAGTTCTTACACAGTGCTGTTATTTTTACGCTATTCAGAACTCAGAATTTTTTTTATATTAAGTGATACATAGATGATTACTATTATAGTAAAACTATGAGAACTATTTTTCATGTGTCAAGTGTGGCACCAAACTAATATTACCTAAATATTCTTTCCATTTGAACTAAATTCAATTAAATTTTATTGACAAAAAAAGTCTTTTCTATTTTATTGTTTTCCCCCTTAGCTATGATCGCATGTTTTGGTTTTGTAAAATATTGATAACTTTACAATAAATATTAGTTATAGAAATTAATATATTTTTATATTAGATATACGGTTGCATTTCATGTGCCTATTATAGTATCTTATGAATGAGAATTTTTTTTAAAAAAATATAATTTTATATTCCAACTATCAAATAAAACCTTTCTCCGTGTTTACATGCATGATCTATAAATGAGGTAACACCACGTGTCATTTATATATTACTTTAAATATAATCAAATGGAGTGTATCCATAGTTCTCCTACAAACAACTGTGAAGTAAATCATATATAGGTGCCAGGTGGTCCAATCTTGCGACTAAATTTTGTGTGTTTAAAAAAAAAAAGAATTATTATTAATATTATTATATCTTGTGGGATTCTCCTATAATTAATTCTTGTTCATTCAAAGCTAAGCTTCCGCCTTAATTTCTTGCTTGCACGTTTGGTAACTATAGTAGAAGATGTAATTTAGCTTTATTCAAGGAATTGATAGAAATGCATCAGCATATCTTAGATATTCCATCAAGCTTCCATGCTTTATGCATGGTATTATGGCGACTGGGTTAAGTACAAGTCATTCCTAAAAAATAATCATACACATCGCAGTGCTTAATTGGTCAATGAAAATACTTGAAATTTTTAACACCATTTTATTCTTTCATATATATATATATATATATATATATATATATATTAAGTTTAAAAAGAAAAATATAGAAATTAAAATACTCTATAACAATACTATGCCACCGAATCAAAATTAGGTCAGATGACAATTTCTAATTCAATGATTTGACTTATTTGGATGGTCTGTAATTGGATGTGAAAGTTCGATTCTTTCATACATACGAGAACTTATAAATGACCCCGTAGTGCTTCCCATTTTCATATGAGAACTTATAAATGGCCCCTTATGGGGCAAATGGGGTTCTAAATGGTTTGTATGTGGGTTCACTCTAAAAAAAAAACATATTTAACCATAAACCTGGGACAAATATGAAGTAATTGTTATATGAGAAAATTGTGGAGTTGCGTCTCTATGGGCTACCGGGTGACACCACTTAGATCTAAGTCATGTCAATAAAGAATATATACGATTATGCTCCTAATTTTTTTTTTTAAAAAAATTTCTTTTAAATTTTTGCTTGAAAGTGTCTCTAGAAGTTTAATGGGCTTGAAACTTTGGTCGAGCCCAGTAATATATGTAACATATTAACTCTAGAATCATATATATATATATATATATATTAAGTTTAAAAAGAAAAATATAGAAATTAAAATACTCTATAACAATACTATGCCACCGAATCAAAATTAGGTCAGATGACAATTTCTAATTCAATGATTTGACTTATTTGGATGGTCTGTAATTGGATGTGAAAGTTCGATTCTTTCATACATACGAGAACTTATAAATGACCCCGTAGTGCTTCCCATTTTCATATGAGAACTTATAAATGGCCCCTTATGGGGCAAATGGGGTTCTAAATGGTTTGTATGTGGGTTCACTCTAAAAAAAAAACATATTTAACCATAAACCTGGGACAAATATGAAGTAATTGTTATATGAGAAAATTGTGGAGTTGCGTCTCTATGGGCTACCGGGTGACACCACTTAGATCTAAGTCATGTCAATAAAGAATATATACGATTATGCTCCTAATTTTTTTTTAAAAAAATTCTTTTAAATTTTTGCTTGAAAGTGTCTCTAGAAGTTTAATGGGCTTGAAACTTTGGTCGAGCCCAGTAATATATGTAACATATTAACTCTAGAATCTTGTACTTTGTTAAAGTTCACAAGCTAATTGTGTGAAATAGGAATTTGGTAGCTAATATAATGGAACCACCTTTTAACTCCACTTAAGTGCCAAATTAAGTGAATCCAAGTAGTGGATTATGTAGAAGGATTCCCCTCCTATACATGAATAAGATTATTTCAAATATTATAGTTTTTATTTTCTTTAAAAAGTACGGCTCAATGGAATCTTCTGGATTCTCTTGGTAATTATCGATCTTTAGACTGATAACAGAAAATAAACTCGGGGCTTTGGGGTCGAATAATCGAATGTTATTTCGTTTTGATGAGGCAATGGTGGCATCAATTGGCTTCTCTTCCTGGGGATTGTTATGTGGAGAGGAATATAATAATATGGAAATATGTGTTTTCCTTTGGCCACACCAATAGATCTATTAGGGGTTTTTGGAAAATAGTATATATATGTTCCCTTCGGTTTTTGTAATATTCATATATCAATATTCACCAAAATATACATCACAAAGGATTTGGAATAATTTGATAATGGTAATGTTAATAAAAAAACTTACTTAGCAAATTTCTTGATATTTATATCACAGCATATTTAGCTAAATTCGCAAGATACAAACTAAGTTAAACTCCGATCTGCACTATGAACAGTGGAATTTCTCAACGCACCAAAATTGATGTTATTATACTTAATAATATAATTGTAGGCCGAAGAGTAATTTCTAGTTGTACATCCGTCTAATTTGAACTGTTTGGATCATTTTAAGGCGCCCTATGGCAGGAATTTTTAAGTCGCTCTATGGTAGAAATTTCTTAACAATTTGGGTGTTTGGAATTAAAATCTAAAATTTCGATGGTTATCAAATAATTGAAAGAATATGGTAATATTTCTAACTAAATATAACTTTTAAATTCAATCAATGATTAAAAGTGTCAGATCAAACGCTTACCACTAGGCCAAAAGCTATAGCTATTAGCCAATGTGCAACTTCATTTCCTTATAATGTGCAGCAAAGAGTGCACCTATTATGTACGTTAGGGTCGGACTGTTAGGACCATGAGTCCGAGGAAGGTGCGTATCTAACTGGTGGTTCTGTCTCAATTCCCTTAGAGATCAGTCTTATCATCCCCCTATCGTCGGCCATATCCCCAGCAGAGATACTTGGCATAACACTTTTACAGCCCACATGGTCAACCAGATCAAGCGGCGCAACGTCAGCAACTTGACGTACAAGAGCTTCTCAGGAGGTCACCAATCCTAGTACCGCTCTCACTCATGCATGCTCACTCAACAAAAAGTCATTTGTATAGGTAGAGGTTAATTATGAATGTCCTAAATTTTGTTAAAATATAATTGCTCAAATTCTCTTGGTTGTAGAAGTTTAAATCACATCTTCTTTGAGTCGGGGAGAAGACGCTATGTTGTTATAACTTACAATCGGCTCTCGAACCCGATCCGTAGTCGATAGTCCCAAACTTGGGATGTTGGTTTTCAATGGACTACAAGCTATCTGCAGGTAAATCACTCTTTTCACATGCATGAATGTATATTTTCATGCCTAATTAATGGAATATGTCTCATCAGATTTACATTTATTGATATATATTATCCTTGAGCATGCAAGTTTTCCGGCCTAACCATGAAATTATATAGATGTCTCAATTTTAATATCTATCTATCCTAAATGTATCTAATTAACCATATGAAACACAGCAATTAAATTGTAGGATATGAACAAATGTATCTAAGTCTTTTTATCATTGTGTTAAACATGGTTTTTTTTTAATAATTCTCCCGCTGGAAGGTGTCAAATATCATAAGCAGGATGAGTTTGGTGATCTAAGCCTGCATATTAAGTATGCCAGAATTTTAAACTACGAATAATCTATTACTGCAGTACTGCCTAAATATTTCATGAATCATTTGCATTAGCTCTTAATCGTTCCATCCACGTGCTAATTGGATTAATCTAGCTAAACAAAATTGAGTTAAATAAATTACGACACTAATTAGTTTCAATAACTTGTTTACTATTTGGAGTTTAAACCTTCAAAATTCAAATATTATTTTCCTTTGCGTAGGCCTGTGTATTTCATAATAATGATAATCATAATTAAATTTTATTGCTTTATTTAGTAAATATTTTAGAATTTAAAATTTACTCAGGTGATTTGATTCTTCAATGATTTTATTGTTGCTCTCATGTATATAATGAGCTCTATCGTCTGCCTTGCCAAACTTGTTAAAGATGTTTATTTCTTATTGATGTAGCCAAATTATCTCAGCCGAGAGCTATCACCACGTCGGGATTTCGAGCGTCGGGCGACTGGAGGATGGGTAGTTGCTTGATATCTGCAACCACAAATCACAGGTCAGAGGGCGCCAGAAATGTGTCCGACGAAACCCCTCCGATGCTTAAGTTAGACAGGATACGAGAGCGAAAAAGAGAGTAGGGAGAATAAGAGTGCTGGGTGCAAAAGAATGCTGGAATAGTAATGTGTAGAATGAATGGGGCGTACCTGGCATTTATAGATGGGCTAGTCGATGGAGATGAGCATATCCATATTCGCCTGCAGCGGGTATCTCGGACGAGATACTCTCCGTGATCTTCGGGGATCTTGTCGTCTAACTAAGGAAAGACGTATCGTCCCTAGATTCTTCAAATAAGGAAAGACGTATCCAGACGGGATTCTGCTTGCCATGACATTGACATCGAGAAATACTCCTCAGCTGAGCACGTGCCCTCGGGCAAATCCCCAATCTTGGAGCGTGTCCTCGGGCTACCCCCGAGCTTAGTTGCGTAGGTCGGGGTCTGGCGCATGCTGCTCGACCCTCAGGTCCCGATGTGACTATGGGGTGCATCACTTATGTTCTAATTTTAACATCTTTAAACCTATTCGTGTTTGCCCCTAAATTTTGGCACCTTTAATGTTTATTTACTTAAAATCTATAGCACATGTGGTCACATTTTATAAAATCGCAAGTATTGGTTGGACAAAAATTATTTAATATAACTTGAAACCGCCATTGAACATCCCTAATTATGTCCCAAGAAAATTATATATTTTTTTATTCCTTTGACTTTGTACCTTGGTAAAAATTATATTACCCAAAATCCTGTCGTACTTGGTGAGTAATTTACATTTTGTGGGTAAGATGCTCTTACTCGGAGTACTTTTTTGTCATGAAATCTACGGTTGACCAAAAGTGACGAGGCATTAGTGGTTTAAAAATATTATTAAACACTAATCCACACACTTAGTTCTATGCTTGATCAAATTCTTCCAAGATTCTATTGCAGTTTGACTATTAACCAACAGTTTATCGATCCTTGTTCCCAAGACCTCGTACTGATTATTACATACTTACGTATTTTAGGCTGAAAAAGTCATTTAAGTTTGTTTGATACATAAAAAATTAAATATAGACAACGCGTATGAAAACAAACAAACCGGCCATGGTGGGCTAAATTGACGGGGAAAAGAATCCTCAATTGAATGTGCTTCCAAGATTCTCTTGGCTATGGAAGACCTAATCAAACTTAATTTGGGTACCTCTGAAATATCATCGACCCTTAAATATTAAGATTTCTATTTAACTTTTTTCTCTAATATGACAATTTTTCCCAAAGCCGGATGTTGAGTATCCTAAAGTTTAATTTGTCAATATAAAGTTTTAAATCGAAGCGTTAACTATAGTTTATGGACTATTCATTTTTTTTTTTTGTGAAACACCGATCCCTAGCAGATGGTGTTTTTTTTAAAAAAGAAAAAAGAAAAAAAATGTTGTAGCCTCCACAATCGTGTTTAGATTGCCTGGACTTTATTGATTTAATGCTATGGTAATGAATCAGTTATGATACTATAGACGAGTTACCAGTCAGGTTTTACCAGATAATATAACTTAGATGGCAATTGTAACTATAATAATGTTATTATCACTTAGATGGCAATCGTAACTTTAAAATGTTTGCATGCGTGTGACAAATTTAAGACGTTGTTCAACAATTTTTTTAATATTTTAGGGCTAATGAAATTAATTATTCCATGCCAAGAAACAAAGTTAGTCCTTTGGAATGAAACAAATTCGAAAGGAATTATTAGAAGGCTAAAGTAAAAGACAGTACATTGAGGTACTGCTAGTATGCATATAACCATGCATGTCTATTATTACAAGCTAGCAACATTGTTTCCCAAACTTTTTTTCGCTTGGATAATTCAGCCAGGCCAAACCAGACACTGGGCTATAACTCGTAACACCATGGAAAACCCTAACCATGTCAAAATATAAAACAAGCCAAAATATAAAATAAAAAAAGGAAAAGAAGCAGAAGAGGAAGATTAAACAGTATTATTTGAAACTCCAGTACTACTACTATATTCAACCCCTTGATCATCTTCTTCACAAAACGCCAACCGTGATTGCGTCCTCCTCATCTCTCCGGCAGCCTTAGCCACGGTGGGGGACATCGAACCGGGTGATGCCGTTGGCCGGACCAGTTCGAGAGAGCTCTCGCTCCACGATCGTCTCAAAGGATATGACAAACTGTTACATCGAGACGAATGCGTGCAATGCAGTCGTGACTTGTGCAACATGCAACCACAATTCTTGTGGTAAGGCCTACGTTGGATGTCCATGTCTCCGGCCGACAAGCACCCTTCGTATACTCCCCAGAAGAGGCCGTCCCCGCCCGCCCCCGTCGCCATTTATCTTTCTTTTCTACGATCTAATCGAACCCTTTGCTCACATATGGGGATTTTCTCTTCTTCCTTATATGGTTTTTTCCCCTTGGAGGAGTTCTTATCGTGGAGTTAATCATGGTTTAATATATTTATAAGGAGAAAGGAACAAATGTTTTTTGGCATCTTCTGCGAGTCCATACGTAACGGGGGGATTACACTAGACCCTAGTACGCCTATTTCTAAGAGTGTCTGATTAATTAATTAATCAATTCAATAATTAATGTTTAATATTTATTTATTTATTTTGGTAGGCTTTCAGGGTATCTAGTCTGATCTAGTGGTTAAAATTGCGTTTGATTCACAGATCGAAAAAAGCCCAAACCGAACAAATTTATATGTTGCATTGAATGACAAACCAAACCAAGTATATGAATTATTATTTAATACCAAACCGGATTAGGATGTTTGAATTTGAATTACGGGCTGTGGCATTTGAGTTTTTATTTATTCACGTACAACTTTTAATTATTTCAAAAAACGATTATATTGTATACTTCAGCTGTTTAGATAAACAGGCTTCAATATATACACAAAAATAATTAACAATACAACATATAACATTAAAAAATTAGGACATAAAATATACGTCTTCAAATTTTTTGTCTAGTATATTTGGAGTAAATAATCGATGATAACCTTATTACCCCACTTCCTTCCCATTTATAAGTCAACATAAGTTCTTTTCGAAATTAAAAAAATTTCAAGTATATTTTCGAAATACTTAACTTGTATGGATGAAAAATATTGTGAATTTAAATTCATTTGGTATTAATTGTTCAATTTCAACCTAACTGTAGATGGGTTTCAAAGTCACCAAAAATATGTCAATTCAATATATATATATAAAACCTTCCACAGATCAAATTTCTCGATCAAACGCAAATAACTAGCTCGTGAACTAAATTTCAATTTGGGCTAAGAGTCTAGTTCAATATAGAGTAAAAGATAGCACCCGATTCGTCTCATGATATTTTATTTTTTATATCTTTAGTATTCCTCTTAATATTTTACTGAAGGCATAAGGAGTTTAAAATTAAAAGTAAAAATGTCAAACTAGAAACCCTAATAATTTGATTCAGTATACAAATTTTTTTATGATTTTTATTTTGAAAAACATTAAGATAGGGATTTTTTATAAAAAAGAAAAAATTACAAATGATCAAACTGCTTTCCACTCCATCAAGAATGTTCCCCTTGGTTCACAGCCATAATTGTCACCATTGCAACCTTAAGCTTCCGACAATAAAACAACGAGATTTTCGGATTATTCCATGCTACATCTGTAATTCAAAACATAATAAGTTAACCATTTAAATCATCATAGGACTACATTTCATATGATTTCCCCCTGCAGCACGATCCACCTAGTGATTGTACAGTCTGCGCATAATAGGTAAAAACCATCTCACGGAATCGAGGAGTTCTCATCCCTTTGTTATAAATCAGCAGGATTTTCAAATAGCTCAACCCATGGCTCCTAGTCCCCGTGTCTTCGGCCGTCTGACAGCGACTAAAGGATTCACCATGCCTTGAGAATCCTTGCCTAAACCCATGCCTTCCACAAAACCCATCTTCGCCATCATCTTAGATCCAAACCCCTTTGTATGCTTCTCAAAAGAACCGAGCTTGTGGGAGTCTTTCTTTGCTAATTTATCATTTGCATTAGAAGACTTGGCACTTGATCTGATTGGCTTAGGTGGAGCGGGGATGTTCACTGAGTTGGTGCTTGTTTCAGGAATCTCGGCACCCAATCCAAGTGATTTAGGACGTTGAGCTACTTCAATGGGATGTGACACGCCTTGGCCATCCTTCCCTAAGCCCCCTCCTTCCACAAATCCCATTTTAGCCAACATTTTCGAGCCAAAACCGGTGGTGTGCATCTCAAATGCCCCAATTTCCACAGAGTTAGATACGACATCTTTGGTCTCCAGGGATACGATTTCCGTGTCAACCGTTTCAGAATTCATCATGCCGCTAGAGACAAAGGATAGAGGCTGAGAAGCGTACAAACCAACCTTTTTGGTAATTTTATTGTTTTTTATTTGCTTATTTGATCTGGCCCGAGAAGATTGGGGGCCATTTGATATCGACGCACCAACAGCCACGGACTTCTTTGCAGTATCTCTATGAAATTGAGCACTCATGGTATCAACAACAGGGAAATCAGCATCATCTTTGTCAGCTCCAATCAGCTGAAAATCAGTGTCAGTATCAAGATTGGATGCGGAAATGCAACTTGAGGGGAACAAACTTGGTGATGCTGAAAGAAAGGGAAACACAATCAGGATAAAGAAGGAGATGATTCCATACTGTACCTTCTCAAGTCGAACTTTGTCACTAGAGCATGGCATACACGTGTGATAGGTCCGCATCACTGTGACAAATCTAAGCGACGAAATAACAAGTTCATTTTAAATTCAGAGCACTCCATCAATAATTTGCAGAATAGCTACGCCTATAACATCAATCAACTCAGGGGTAATTGTAATGTTAATAATCTGCATATCACTACCACGGATCGCTTTCATAACCAAGAACTTCTATTTAGTTAATGCAGAGAAATGTAAAACTACAGGATTATGTTGAAACAAGTGCACTCCATGGATGCAATTGCAAATAAACGGAATATTGTGAGTTTATAATCACCCATTGATCAGAACAACTCATCCAACAGAACGAATTTAGAGAACAAATGAATAATTTACCCAATGAAGAAATAAACTGCCACTTGTCTCTGCATAAACCTGCACCACACACTGGACCCCACCCCCACCCCCCCAAAAAAAAAAAACCCACCACCCAACAAATCATACGAGATAAAAGAATCGTTGGTGGCATATGCTCAGAAGTAATTGATGAGGTTCGACCTCTTCCTCTTTGATTGAGTTCGAAGTTAAAAGACTTTTACACATGGGAAACATGAATTTTGCATATTTTACCTCTTCTTGCCAGATCCACTACACAAACTTCTCAATCGGTATATTGAAGCTAGTCTTCGAACCTGTACAACTCATTATCATTAGATAACACAAGAATCCAAAGAAAGAAAATCATGATGAGGGATGAACTCTAAGCTAAATTTCCCTTGTATAGCCATAAAACAGGTAAAGTTTAAAGTTCCTTTCAGTGAGGAAAGAAAGAATCAAACAAACTTCTTTTCACTCAACAAAAATGAACACTGTAACAGCATCCGCAGTGTAAAGCTACTGTAGAAGAAAAGTTTCAACCAACGAATTTTAACACAGCTCAATGCCCATGGATAAAGCAACTTTCAAAGACTGAAGCCTTTCATCGTGGATATCATTATAAAGTCGAGGAAGGAAAAAGCAAGATAAAATATGAAAGCAAATCAAATGGAAAACAGTATGTCGTAAGATGGTCAAAATAGCTAGTTAACTCAGTTCAGAAAAAAACTACCTGTGAACAGTCACGTGGGTGCATAGGCTGGAATGATGAGATATCTACACCATCAAGAACCATTCGCTGCAATTTCTACAATTAAATAAAATGATGCTGATCATTTTTCATATTCCTAAAGCAAGCTTAACCAACAAATTGTCGAATGGAAATTCTGAATAAGCACTCGACCAGGAAATGTATTTTAGCTCTATAATAAACAAGATCATCTTCACTTACTGAATTTATCTGCTGGAGATCTACACCACGTTTAATCATTCTATCCAAACGCTTTGCTGCAATCGTTTCTTTACGGTGTTTCTTCTTCTCCCCTGAAATGAAAATCTTACATTCATACAGCAGCACCCAATCAGGAATTCAGGTGAACAAATAACCAAATCAAAACTAGAAAGATCACAAATGTGCTTCTCAATTTTTAAGGGAATATTAATTCTTTCTACTCATTGAAACCCAACAAACGCTAGATGGAACGCAAGAAGGAAAGAGGAAAAAATATGAAATACACAAACAAAAATTCCCAGAGCTTTTATATTAGATGGGATTCTGCCGAATGCTTAAAGAAAGTGAACCAATCTAAAGGAATGATACGCAGTGCCCAAAATAATTATCATCTCCATCTTTATTTTGAAAATTTGTGAAGTGCAAGTCAAATCAAATATAACAAAAACGCTTCCAAAATGGGAAGAGTCAAATGGAGCAAGGTCCCACCCATGGTATTTCCTTCCGGATCTAAATCAGAATGAAAACCTCCAAAGAAACAAACTTGGAGCAAGTTGATCAACATATGTGAATAGAATTAATGCCAAACTAGATCAATTTATATACACCAGGGAAGCCAACCTTGGCTACAAGAAAGTTGTTTGAATGACAGCTCCAACTTTTTAAATCAAAATTTACATTCTGCGTTCAAAGACATACTACCATAACGAGAGAATACAGTGGAAGCATAAAATGATGATGAGAAAACAATTTTTGTAAAACTATTTTGGTTTCCAGTAACTCTGGTTTTTGTAGCCACTCCAGATAAATATGTAGAAAATCGTACATACAACCATCAGGAATTTTTAACAACTTATATTAAGTCACGTACATGATATCAAGGAAGGAGGAAACCATGCAAGAATAAAGAAACTATCGGGTCAAAGACCCGAACCCACTGAAAAAATAAAATTCATCAAACAAATATATTTCCATTTTCGAAGCAACAAAAACAGATTATATACAGTCAATAACCACTCAAATTAAGCACTAGAAGTACTAACCTGGTATTTTCCTAAACTTTTTGCTTTTTCGAGATTCGAATGGCCAAGACTGTGATATTTTATCACGGGATTTCTTTCTCCCAGATGGAGTTCTTGGATCCTTAACAAGTATTAGGTCGTCAAAAGTAGGTGACCCGGCATACTTAATAGGTGTTAGTTTTTTATCTTCAGCACGATACTTTATTCGTGATCTAGGTTTCATCTGACCATATCCCCTGGATGCTTCCATAAGTCTAATCCCACCAAATTTCTGTAGAGTTTCATCAAAGCTATCATTTGAATCATTATCATCGTCAGACGTATCTGAAATTTTTCCCACCAGCTGATTAACATTGATAGTGTCTCCAATTCCACCTATTCCCTCGAAGTAATCCAAAGCAACCTCTTCATCAATGTCTGAATCAGTAACAGATGACGAGTCGTCACTCTCAGATGTAGCAGAGCAATCTATGTTTCCTTCTTCTTCTTCTTCTAGTTCTTCTTCTTCTTCTTCTTCTTCTTCCTCCTCCTCCTCCTCCTCCTCCCCCTCCTCCTCCTCCTCTTCTTCTTCTTCATCTTCTTCAGATCTTTCCACATCAGTCAATTCTTGTTCTTCTTCTTCTTCTTCTTCTATGTCATAAGTATATATTTTTGTGCCTCCAATTAGCACATAACGTGGATTTTCCCCAGGAGATGGCATCTCCTCTACTGAGTCCTCACCTATTTTAGCTTCTGTATCATTAACCAGAACAGTATTACCACCCAAATGATCTGCCTCACATGACGAAAAGACAATAGAATTACCATCTTTCTCCTGAATTTTGAATGATGATCCAAAGCCACTTGGAGTGGTTTCTGCATATTCATAGAAACCGAGTCCTCTGTGCGAGCTATGGTCCAATGTGAAGCTTGTAGTGTAGTCATAGATATACTCCACATTTTGAGATTCCCCAATAGCTCCTTTGTCAATTATGGGTGTCTTCTCTGAATCGATCAAAACCACAGGTGTTGATGTGCCTGCCTCATTCGCATGATTTACACCCTCACGCATATGTGTATCTTCCTGAAATTATCCAGACAAATTTGTCGACAAAGCATTTTAACGAAACTTACAATTTACTCTAATCTTTAGAAAAAAAATACAAACTTCAAGTCAGTTGAACAGAAAACAAAGACCATAATACAAAATCAGCTTTTCTTAAGATAGAGAATCAACGAAAAACAGCTATTGGTCAACACACACCAGCGATCGTTTCTTAAATATTTATTCAGAAATCAAAAACAAATATGAAAACCCTCCCTCTACGGTATCACCGAAATACTGCAAAACTCCAAACTTCTCAAGCAAAAAATATTTTTTACAAAACCAGAAAAGAAACGGACATTTCCACTTCTACCGAGCAGCAGCGCATCAGTAAATAATGGAACAAACATACCGTAGGGTACGCGTAACCAATAGCATTTCTTCTACTTCTGTTAAAATGACCGCGGTCACCCAATTTCGCATCGGGCTTCGAACTCCCAGTTCCCCCAATATTACTTTGCTTCCCTAAACACAAAGTCAATCATTAAGAAACAGATTGACATTCAATTACCAAAAAGATAAGCCTTTGCTGAAGCAATTACCTCTGGAAGGAGGAGAATTGGCAGCTGACCAGTCCGCTAAAACTCCTCCTTCTACAAACAAGCGAGAAGATGAGCCACGCCGCGATTGACGGCTAGGCTTATTCAACATTTTCCTGTTACGCCCACCCATATGGGAATTATGTGCAGAGATTATTGCCTTTTTTTATGTCAATTTCCGGCGGTGGAAGTTTATTTGTCGAGCGCTAAACAGAAACCCAGTTGCGTATGATCATATCAAGGTGTTAGTATATTTTGATTTCATCCCCGCATTTTAACAAAACCTCAAATTTACTCCCATTTCCTTTTACTATTTTCATTCTCATCTTCTTTTGTTTTTTACAGGCCAAAATATTACATGAACACATAGTTTTATGTAGTTTTATTTTATATTTTTTAGTCTATTATGCGGTTTTATTAGAGCTTGTAATTTAGCAAGCATGTTATATGTATGCATTGTATGATATAGTTTATCGATTTTAGATGTTAGCTATTATGTAGTTGGCTAAAGGAAATTTCTTTAGATAGAATAGATATTTTTTGAAATAATAGAAATAACATAATGGCAGGACACATTTTTTTTTAATATCCTAATCATATTGTATATAAAAATCTGAATTAATACATCCTACTAAAAAATAATAGATTAACCATCATGTGTATAGTAAAGTTTAAAAGAAGAAGAAGAAGAAAGAAATCATTATTTTACTAAGTATTTCAGAAGAGAATGATAATTTGTTTAAAAAAAAACTCAAAAGAAATATCAGGTGGAGATGGGAGATAATAATAATAGGTAGCATTGGAAATTATAAGAGCCACTTGTGTTGATTTTGTACTGGTGCTCTTATCTTCCCTCCATCAACCGAGCAAGACAACAACTGCCACACCGCCTGAGTTTCAGCCATGTTGGGCATATTCCCTACTTCTAACGCTCACCGTTGCAGTGTCCCTTTAACTCCAAAACTCCACACTGTAGCTAAATCCACTCATTCTCACTCTGCCCCTTGTTCCCTCTGCATTTCATCTCCTTTCCTTACTCAACAGCTTTCATCCTACCATATTCATGGACATTCCAGCTTTACATGTACAACTGTCTGGAAAAAGGTTTGTTTCCGTTTCAGGGATAGGGGAAAAATCTGAATTATCTGGAGTTCTTATTATGTGTACTGCTACCATTTTATTTTTAATTATGAAAGTAAGTAAGATTGGACAATGGTTCAATTCTTAATTTGAAGTCAGCACACGCACAGCTGACATAAGAATATGTGGAGAAACGAACTAAATGCATTTACTTGAAGTACACCAAGTAAAAGGGCAGATAATCATTTGGTTCAGTCCTGTGGTTTTTCTCATGTCTTGGTAGTAGTGACATTTAGGTGAAGATTAGAGGTGCAGATATTATTATCACATTTATCTCTCTTTGGATGTGCGGATATCAATCTTGTTGCAATATTCTTTACTCTGACAAAAGGTATCTCATCATAATCAATGTTTGGAAAGAGAGGAATAACTCTCCATGTATCTTATCTGTTCAGGTGTTAAAAAATCTCTATCATTTTCTGATGTAAATGTATGTGTGGGGAGCAGGGGCTCAAAATTGTGAACTCGATACGTGAGCCATTGAAAGTGATGATTTCGGGTGCACCGGCATCTGGGAAAGGGACTCAGAGTGAGCTAATTGTTAAGGAGGTGAGTAGAAATTATGCTTTTGTTTCAATTGTCTCTTTTGACATATGTTAATTATGTGAAAAGAGAAACAAAACTGAACGTTCTGGCATATGCTTCACCTAAGCCCTAGCTACTACCTGGACACATTTTGTTGCTTTATTTAGTATCCTGACAAGCAGATAACTTTTCTTTTTTTTTTTTGGCGTGTGTTTCTTTTCTGAATCCAAAGTACCAGTTTATCTGATGGCACCCATGTCAATTTAATGACTTCATATAAAAAATGGCATCTGAAATCTAAATTCTGTTTGGATCTTTTACTTATTTTGTTATTCCCGGTAGACAATGCATTTGATGATTAAGTTTTCACTAGTTCACCTAGAATTTCGTCACAGTTATTATATTTCTTGGATTCTTCAGTTTGGGTTGGTATACATATCAACTGGAGATATTCTACGAGCTGAAGTAGCTGCGGGAACAGAAATTGGCAACCAGGCAAAGGAATACATGAATTCTGGTCGTTTGGTTCCAGATGAAATTGTGACAGCTGTATGTGATGATTCAAAAAAAAAAAAATTGAGATTTTCTTCCTGAATCAGCTGCATTGACGCTGAATTTTATAGATGGTGACAGCACGGTTATCTCTTGAGGATGCTAGAGAGAAAGGATGGCTCTTAGATGGATACCCACGAACTTTTGCCCAAGCAGAGAGTTTGGAAAAACTGAATGTCAGACCAGATATATGCATTATAATTGATGTATGTCAGTACGTCATTTTGTGATTATGGTTCTAGTTTTTATTTTCCCTCTTATTGTTTGAATATTGGCTGGAACAGATGTAGAGTCTTTACTCTGATCTGAATTATAGAAAAAGCCATTACAGCTAACAGAATGAGGTAGCGAATAAACATTTAGTGAGGGATAAAAATTATTTGTATCATTCAACTATGACTTATTACATATGCAGAACAAGTACTTGGGAAAAGTTAGTGAAAGTCCTTATAGATAAGATTCAAAGACATTATCATTTGCTCAGCACAATTGAATTTTTTGGCTGTGAACAAAGTGTATCTATATCGTATATACTATTTAATAGATTATTCTCAACATGAGATATCATTATTAATCAGGTTCCTGACGAGATACTAATTGACCGATGTCTTGGTCGAAGGCTGGATGCTTTAACAGGAAAGATCTATCATATAACTTATTTGCCTCCAGAAAGTGAGGAAGTAAAACAGAGGCTTGTTACTCGTCCTGATGACACTGAAGAAAAGGTATTTTTCCAGCTGGCTGTGTCAAATCTATACTTATGCACATCAAATTTGATGCATCTAGGTGTTTTGTGTTTGCTTTCACATCTTATGCCAGTATCTTTATCAACTTCAGAATTTTGTAGTTCATTATGTGTGCTCTATTAGGTTAAATACTATGATATCTGTGCAAAGGCTAGTAATGCTAACATTAGCAGTTATTCTAGGCCTCTGGCAGTAATAACAATCATCAGAAAATGTAAGTGTGCGTAAAAAGATGCAAAATGTTGAATCAAGCATGGGAATCTTTGTGGAGAAAGATGTCTGCGAAACTTTACAGCTAACCAAAACGTTCTTACAGGTGAAATCTCGTCTACTGATATACAAGCAAAATGCTGAGGCGATGTTATCCACGTACTCGGATGTCTTACACAAGGTGATTCTCAAATCGATGATGATGTTAACACGACTTTCAACTCCATCATGTGGATTGTATATCAATTCCCATGAATCACAATTTTTGTCGGTTAGTTTTCAGGTGGATGGAAACCGTCCTAAAGAAATAGTTTTTAAAGATATAGAGTCTGTGTTATCAAGATTACTGGATGAGAAAGAAGTGCCGTCAAAATCAGGTCCAGCTCCCTCCTTTTTTTCATATGGCTCTTTGTTGACACAGACACAAATTAAACAACTGTTGCAATCCTCTACACGGTATTTTCTTCATCCTAAGTTCCACAGAAGTTTTGAAGCAGAAAATTTTCCTATTTTGTGCCTCCTTTATTCTTATAACTAGTTATGGGTGATTCATTTTTTATTTGTTGTACCATTGTCACGTCACTCACAAGCTTGGAATGGGAAACGACTTTTGGTTTTCAGTACCATGTTCAAATATATTCTGCTCAACCTGACTTTTCTGGCAAGTCTATCATTGCAGTTAACTACAATTGAAGTTCATTCTGCCTGTCTGCAGGTGCATTGACTAGAAATGATGGCCAGGTTAAGAAGGCAACCTCAGACAAGGTTTTTTAAGCTATATATTCTTAAAATTTTACGGAACCATATATACTCTTGGTTAGAGGTGATTGAAAAGAAAATTGTTAGCTCTCATGATATCTAATCTCTAACTAAGTTTGTACCCATCGCTTAGTACTCTTTACGTTGTTAACCGCAGAGTTTGATTTGGTTTTTAAATATTGCAGAAAAGCTGGAGGGGAATACCTACACGGTTGAATAATATTCCTCATTCCAGAGAAATCAGGGAATATTTCTATGAAGATGTGTTGCAAGCAACCCAAAGAGCTTTAAATGATGGGAAAACTCGATTAAAGGTTAGACGTTTCTTTTATTACAGTTTGGATCATAAGTTATGCAGTTGGGTAAATTTTGTTTTCTTGCTTCTATTTTAGTCTTTCTAAATGTGAAATATGTGCTTCATTATCATATTCTTTGCAAGGCACATATTTTTCCAGGTTGAGGTAATATTCTGTTTACCTCGTCACTGTAAGTAATTTAATTTCATGATTCGCTAACTTGATTTGGTTAAAAGAAATCATGCCTTTTAAATTGACGCGTGAGATATCTGGGAGAGGACTCTTCTACAAATTACCTGATTTACTCACAGTCACGTATCTCCTGGGTGAAGAAGAATAACATTTAAAGTGATTTACTAATATCAACACCTCTGAAGCACTTGGAGTGAAAGTCGAATCATTGCTGGCATGGGAAGAATCACATTTGATTGCTTTCTCTGGTATCCAGGATGCTAGTGAGCTTACCAAGTTTTTTTTTTTTTGGGTTTTTCCTTGTTTCAACTTGCTTTTTCCTAGCAAAACCTTCTCTTAGAGAAACTGATGTTACAAGATAAACAGGGAAATTCCCCTTGATTTTTGTTGTCGGAGAAGTGCATTCATGTGGGTGAACCTGACTGTTAAGTAGTTAAAATTGTTTTACACATTGATTAAAAATCTTGCATTATGCACCTTGAAATTATATTCATCTTTCTCTATCTTCAACTGAAAGGTGGAAGTCAGTATACCAGAGCTGAACCCAGAAATGGTAATATTCTCTATTGTCTTCCTTCATTTTTTTCCTTTTCTTATGCTTTATGGATGAATGATATCTTGTGCAGGATGTGTATCGAATAGGTACCTTATTGGAACTCGTCCGTATTTTGGCTCTCTCCTTCGCTGATGATGGAAAGCGCATCAAGGTATTAATAGGCTCTTGTCTTTGGAAATTGTCAACTTTTTGGCAGATTATTTATTTGAACTACTTCCTGTAGGTTTGTGTGCAAGGCTCTATGGGTGAGGGGGCACTAGCCGGGATGCCACTGCAGCTTGCTGGAAGTAGGAAAATATTGGAATTCATGGATTGGGGTGATGACGATACCATAGGTACCTTTATCAACATTGGTTCTATAGGTAAGAACTGTTTGATGTATTTGTGCACAGTATTGCTACCGTTGTCTCCTCTAAGATCATTGATATTATCCTTATCAATGATGGCTCATGAGGATCTCTCGATCTATGCTCATATAATATATTTTGTGTTTTCTGCAGGTGGCAGGGAGGTTGAGGAGCAGGATGACATGTTTATACTAATAGCTCCACAAAATGCAGTAGGAAACTGTATAATTGGTGTAAGGGATTTGAAAACTTATTTTGATTGACTCTGAAAGAACTCCTCTACAGATACTAAATTGATTTTTTCATGCAATATTCTTGGTGACTAATATTGCAGGATTTAAGAGCAATGACTGATGCTGCTGGACCTCGTCCTGTCATTCTAATCAATCCAAGACTCGGTGTTAGTTTGCCAAATTTGAACACTTCCTCCTTTTGCTGTTATACATATCAATGTCTGCATTAAGCCCTGATGCAAATGCTTTTTTAAATTGTTAGGATGTACCAAGTTCGAATGGCGTCATGCAAGTAAGTACCTGACCGTTGGTGACTGTTCCATGTTTTAGCAAATTTCTTTATTTACTATTGATATGTCAGACGATTGGCCGTGACAAGAGATTGGAATATGCTGCATCCTTTGAGATATGCTACTACTTTCGGCTCCTCTATTACTCAGGGACGCAATATCCAATAATGGGTGCTCTCAGGTCAGATTTTTATCAACACATTTTTTGATCTCACTATCTCCTCCTTTCCCCTTCCTCTTGCCTGACATATCACATTCGAAAGTACTCATTCTATCGAACATCTGCTGTATCATTAAAACTTAGAATTTTTGTGGTCAAGGTAGCGTGAATTTGATTACCTTGCCCATGCTCACAGTTTTCACTTGACTTGTCAGAATGTCTTATCCCTATGAGTACGAGTTGTACAAAAGGGTCGATGAATCATCTGCGAAGGAGAAATACACAATCTTGGCAACTTTTGCAAAAAGGCCGAGTGGCGAAGAGATCAATGATGCGTTTGAAGGAAAAACAAGGTTAACAGACGAACAAAATTCCATATGCGTTTTGAGAACTGTCTCCTTGTTACCGAGATTTGATCTGCATCGTTTCTTGATTACGTCCTGTTTCTTACTTGCAGAAATCAAGTTTCTAAAGCTGCTGGAATATGGTGAGATGACGGGATCATCATCATATTCATTATCCATCTATGGAGAAGTCAGTTCAAGTTTCATGAAAATATTGATTTTCTTGCAGGGGCTTTTTGAGTGGAATACTTTAAGCCAGCAGGCCCGTAAAATCAGAGCAAGTTGATTCCAACTCAACTGGAGACGTGTATAAAAGTCAAATTCAACGTGTCCTCAAATTTTCCTGCATATCAACAAATGTACAGACAGCATCACGAAGTTCTGCTCACATTCTGCGCCAACTACTGGAATGGGACGGCCATAGCCAATTCGCCTTGTGGTGCCAATTTCGAAGTGGTTTTACAAGACTAATGGTGGCATAACGTTCCATTATTTAGTAATTTGCAAAACTATTTAGTAATATTGATCCTGCCTCAAATCAAGAATCACAACTGTTATCTGGCTGCATTTGTCTTAAAAAATCCAGAAGGTAAAAGGAAACAGTTTTCCGATGCATATTGCCCAGAAGATCTCCATCGGACAAAACATTGTTATCCAAAGAGTTTCATAAACACCGACAAAAGTAACAGCAATATCAGACTACCTTCCGGTGGAAGCCCTTGCGGGGCATGAAGCCATCCACCGAGTTCAACGGTGTGGTGTTCGATCACCTTCCGGTGGCCATTCAATACACTGAAATAGTAAGAATTAAAACATAATGCACAGAAGAAAAATCAAAAAGCAAGTGGACTAAAACTCGAAAATAAAGTTATTAGAAAAATATATATATTCTGTCTAATTTTTTAATCGAAATTAAAATAATATATATGTAGAAAATCTATAGAATTGATCATATCAATCTTAATCACGCTTACTAAAAAATCAATAATTTCAGATATTATTAACAGTACATCTTGAAATTGTTAGAAAAATATATTTTGTTCGTTCTTGTTTAAATTAGCTATAATTTTATTAGTTTGAGAAAAGAAATCTTTTTAATTAAAAGACGTATTATATAAAATATATAAATTTTTAACATAAATATAATAGTTATTCGTGACCACGATGATATGATGAAACTTACCGCTATCCCAACTGATCGTGACCCGAAATTTATTTATTCTGATACAAAACAAATTAACTAATTTATTCTAATTTAAATAAAGTAGAAAAATTACTTAAATTCATCTGAAATCACAAAATAAATGAGAAAAATTACTTAAATTTGTTAAGACTTCTTTGCTCGAATTTTTATTTTATTATAAGGAATATATAGTATTTTTAAGATCGAAAAATAAATGCATGAAGCGTGCTGCCATTACCAGTTCTTCCTTTTGGAATAGGGTCCGTGAGTGAACAGGGCAAATCAGCTCAACCCCCCTTATTTACTTCCCGAATTGTCAAGGTGATACAAGCTTGTCTCTTCTATTTCCCCTTTTGCTTAATTTTCTTGTTGTTACGTTTGATGATTGTTTCTCAGAACTTTTTAGGCGTTGTGTATAAGTTTCTGTATGATCTTGTTGCTCATAGTTACTTATGTTCTGGAGCTTCTTAATATGGAAGGGGACTTTGGGGACTAACGAATTTTTATCTCGATGTCTTCGAGTGCATAGAGTCATTCTAGTGCACGATAGATTATTTTTGCGCATCTTTTGCATCTGTAATATGTTGACACGTACCAATGTGCAAATATGGAAACCATGGAACTTTAGTTGTGGAATGTTGTCTATGGTGAACTGCTGAATCTTCCTTTGTTGAACATTTAATATCCTTCCCATTTTTGTGTTGATATTGCAACATTACCCGGACGAAATGCATTGATGTGACTTATTATATATATGTATATGTTTTGGGATAGCTATTACGAGAATAGTACTCCTGATTTGTCACTAAAAGAACTCCTCATGAAAGTCAGGACTAGATATTGGTCGGGAGGAGAGATGCCGCTTTATGATTGTGTTCTGTTGTTGAAACCCAATTTGGTACCAGAAGCTATGATGGATTTGATTGCACGTGTTGGAAAACATGTCTACAGAAGAAATGGGGTTCTGACCAATATCAAGTCGTTTGGAACTGTACAATTGGGATATGGAATTAAGAAACTGGATGGAAGATACTATCAGGTAAACATATGTTTCTTGAACCACACAATCATGTTATTGTTCCCTAAATCTGCTTTATGCTGTCTATTCATTTGCATTATATTCTTATGACTTGGTGATATTCTCAGTTGTTCTATGGATAAACCTGAAAATTTTTCAGAGATGTGTTGTGTTAAATTTGAGTGAAGTTGGTTGTTACTCCTAGTAGTCAATACGTATTGGTGTGCTCCTTAAATCTCAAATCTTTCATTTTTACTTGTTTCTAAGTTTGGCCTGGTTAGACATTTCTGCTATCCTAGAACGAATTTAAGATGGGATGTAAATCTAATGGCTTCTTTAGTTGTTTGAGGAACACTGCTTGAGATTTTTGTGACTTGACGTGTTCATTTCTGGGGTTTTTAGAGTTAGCTATATATGTGCAAAATCCTGTGGCTGTTGTGATGCAGTTGGTTTCTGCCCTTGCTTTGGCATTGCATCTGCATATGGATCCTCATTCTCGCTTTATTCTGTGTTGAATAGCTTCCCGCTGCTTCACGTTCTAGAGTTTCTTGTACAAAGCTCGTTATGGGCCTTATCCTTTGACTTCCTTTGAGGGAGGTGTATTATTATGAGGGTTCTTTACAGAATTAAGCTATTGTGTCAAACTTTTTTTCCCTGAGTGAGCTATCATCATTTTAGAAGTTTATGGCCTTAGTTGCTGTTAGGCTTCTACGTCATTGGAGCATGAATCCTCTCTTACGTGGCCCACAGGAACTAGCACCTGTATTTGAAAAGTTAATATTAATCTATTCATATAGATGGTATACACGTGCATGATGGCCGATAGAAGACCACAAAAAAATTGTCGATATGAATCTTAGTGAAATATAAGGGGGTTTAACAAACCAGGGTTCTGAAGCAGTTTGTAACCTTTTTTGTCCTTTTTCAGTTTGTTCGAGTTTTAAGGTGATGGTCTCTCTGTTTATGTCATCTTATTACACCTCTTGGCCGTTGGAGGGACAAAATTTTGGCATGATTACCATAAAAAACTTTATTGTTTTTCTGAATTTGTTTACAGTAAATGTCATTGTTGTATTCACACAATTCATGTAGGGCAAGCTGACGCAGATGACGATGATGACTCCTCCCAGTTTTAACAGTGAACTGCAGTATCTGAACAAGGAAGACAGATTGCTTCGCTGGCTTTTGGTTAAACACCGTGACATCAATTATGGATTGGAATTCAGCGAAGATGATGCTAGAAATGAGCTCAGGAGTCTCAGATTATTTGGTGATGTGGACTCGGAAGAGGACGAGGATGATGAGGACGAGGATGATGTTGATGAATACGGATTGAAGCAACCAGGAACTGGAGAAGTGATAAAAGCATCTACTTAGAGTTACATTGCGAAAAAATTTGCAGCACTTTATTTCCTTTATTCTTTCACTCCAGGTAAATTATGCCAATTCATCGGTCTGCATTTGTGTGTTATTCTTGCGAGTTGGCACATTTAACTTGAATGGCAAAAGGCTTACATAGTTATGGATCTCAACCAGTTTGCTATGCTTTGCTTAACTAATTAATTAATTTAAATCAACGATAATTCTCTGCATTCTATTCCATCCCATGACTACTCGAACATTTCATCATCCCTATTTATTTGAATAAGAAATTAAAAAAAATTGTGAAAAATTAATGCCATATAAATTCATGATGTCAATTACAATATCTACGTGTGAAATCCCCTTATTTATTCTTTTTAAAAAAAAATACGATTTCATGATGTTTTATCTCCATGATATGATTTGACTTGTATATTTAAACACACTACACAGGCAGAAGATGGCTTCTATCAGAAAATAATCATGATAGTCGAATGTTGTGATAAACACATCTGACGGTAAGAATATCATCCAAAACTTATTAGAGCTTCAGTATAATTTCTGTCACCTATCTGTTATAAACCAAAAAAGATATGAAAAAAATTCCTGTAAGTGTGCATCGTCACTTTATGTTCTACCCACATTCAAAATAATCATCATTCATTCATCTTAAACAGTGTAGTGTTGTTGAATGGTTTCAATGTCCAATCCCTTTAGCTTCACCACTGATTCGACATGCCCTTTGAGAGTGTGAAGCTCCCTTAGCCTACAAAATGTACAATATGGTATCTTTACGTTAGATCTAAATGAACTTATCCAATTGAACCATGATAAAATGGTGAACTTAATGTGTACCTCGCCACTTCAGCTCTTCGTTTAGCCTGCTCGGCAATTTCGGACAACTCGCTGTAGTTGTTCTTGTCGTTGAACACGGCGGAAGGTCCTGGATTCGACAGCCCATGAAGGGTTCGTTGCGCTACTGCCCACTGTGCTTCTCTCTCACCCCTACCGTAATCTTTCTTTGTTGTGAATGCGGTCTTGTATCAAGGAAATGAGTTAGAATTTCAAGCGGAGTCGAGTTTCGTTCAAATTAAACTTTGATTTACTTGTTTCGGACGGAATAATCTACTTGTATAAGAAAAGGTTTTACTTATTACGATAAATAAGGATATCAAGGCAAGGTTCAAGTGTCACTTGCTAAACAGCGAGGCACAGAATATAGCTCAAACTCTAAATTTCAAACATGAGTTATTTATTAGAATAATGTTGTTTGTTATAACCATACCTTGTTCTGTATCATGGAATCCCAAGCTTTTCCACTCAATCCATAACGAATGATGAACTTGAGAATATCAAGTGGAAAGTAAGTGATGATGCTAAAGATCCAGATGACTCCAGCCCATCCCCATCCGATACCTTCAATTCTTGCAAATCCCCAGCTTGCATATACTGCAATTATCGTAGCCACCTGAAATCCCACAAATATTTAGCCAAGAAATTGATATAACTGAGTGACAATATATGTATGTATAAGGTTAATTTGAAAATTGTTGACTTGTGGAACTTACCAACTGAGCTATCATGAAAGCACTGACAAGCAAGAGACCGGGGCGTTCGACAAAAGACCAGCTCCGCGACCTTGTGACGAAAATGAGTGCTTGACTTATAATGCTCACTTGAAGGTACAGAGCTGCTGTGAGCTCGTCTGTGTTGCCCCGGATGGATTTCACATGGAAGGTTTCCTGTAACGAAGAAACGATATGTCAGTAGTCAAATTGTTGTTTGGTAGCTCAACTAACACCAGAGCCTGTAATATGGGTTCAACGACGTTTTCAACAAGCGTGTATATTAACAATGAAGCTGGTTTTCGAGGGCATTAGGAGATTACAGTGAAGAAATCGGTATCTGACGCCAGGTAAAAGAAGACAACAGTCATGATAGCCATGTATGTTCCAAGAACGACACCGGTGGCAAAGATTTCCTTGAGTTTCCAAGAATCAGGAACTGGAGATGGCTTCACTCTGTCTTTGGAGATGGTCATTATAGTTCCATCGTTTAGAATGGCAATAACAAGAACCATGAACGGCGAGAAGTCAAACTTCCATATAAGGGCAATAAGCATGAATCCCATAACGATACGGATTGTGATGGAAACAGCATAGATGGTGTAATTCTTCATCCTTTGGAAGATGGCTCGACTCGTAAGAACAGCACTCACGATCACACTTAGTCCTGGCTCAGTCAAAACAATATCGGATGCACTTCTAGCGGCATCGGTGGCATCTGCCACAGCGATACCGATGTCTGCTTTCTTGAGTGCTGGGGCATCATTCACTCCATCGCCAGTCATACCACAGATGTGCTTCCTTTCTTGTAGCCTTTTCACAATTTCATATTTGTGCTCTGCGCATATAGAACTTGAGAGTTAGTTGTAAGTAATGCAATTTCTTGTTACTAAATTGAGTGGTCTTTTGTTTTTCCTTCTAGGGTAATATTGTACCTGGGAAGACACCAGCAAAACCGTCCGCTTTCTCAATGAGCTCATCGACAGGGATTGAAGCGATAGATTCATCCTTGGATTGGCCAAGAAGGGAAGAAGATGGGTACATGTTGGTTCCCATTCCTAGCCTGCGGCCCGTTTCTTTGCCAATGGCTAACTGATCACCGGTGATCATCTTTACATTGACACCAAGATCAAGAGCCTTCCTGATCGTCTCTGCACTATCATGCCTAGGAGGGTCGAAAAGAGGCAACAAACCGACGAACTCCCAAGGTCCACCGGCACTTTCTTTGGTTTTTTCAGGAACAATCTGAAATTTTATGTAAAATATCGTCACCATTTGCAACTTTAAGAAAAAAATTACTGGAGTTTTCTTGTTGAAAGAATGATGGCAGAAGAACCCTTCATAGGATGCCTGACTAACCTGTCGTGCAACACCAAGGGAACGAAGACCGCGGTTGGCAAAATTGTCTATGATCTCATGAGCCTTATTCTTTGCATCCCCTTTGAGTTCACATAGTTCGATTATCTGTTAAATAACAAGATGGGAAAAAAACTGTGAGAAATCAACTTGAGGAAAATATTATTACGTTTCATTTAATTGTGAAAACATCTATGACTATTCTTACTTGCTCAGGAGCACCCTTGCTGCATCTATGCCAGTTTCCATCAGAATCATAATATGTGATTGCAGTTCTCTTTTCCACCGGGTTGAATGGCAAGAAATGTACCTCTGTAATTCCTGCTCTCGCCTAGAAACATCGAAAAAGGAACATTTGCGCAACTAAGCGATCAAGCTAATAGTTTTGAAGATAACCATCCCAACAAGCTAAAAATAGTTTGGAAGACTCACCTCTTTGGGATCGCTGAGCATGTTAACTATCGAAGCATCAATGGCATCCTGATTCTCAATCCTGGAAGCTCTCGCGGCAAGCAACAGAAGAGTTTCCTTGTCTAAATTCTTTGGGAATACCTCGATTAAGTTCTTGTCGACCGTGAGCTTATTGAGGGTAAGTGTTCCTGTTTTGTCACTACAGAGCACATCCATGCCAGCCATTTCCTCAATGGCGGTCATTCTTTTTGTGATGGCGCCCTGCTGAGATAGCCTGTGGGATCCAATAGCCATTGTCACTGACAAGACTGTTGGCATGGCAATCGGAATTCCTCCTATCAGCAATACAAGAAGATTGTCGATTCCTTCTCTGTACCTCCTACGCTGAATCGGGTACATCACGACTATCTCGATCAACATGCCAACAGCAATGGAGCAGATACAGAAATTTCCAATGGCAGTCAGCACCTGATTAGTTTACAATCATTTGAAATTGTATCAGAATCTTGCAACCAAACACTATACGAGATCATGATGTATTGTTCGCCTGAAGAACGCATAATACATACCTTTTGGAAGTGTCCCACATTGTTTGTACTATCAACAAGATGAGCAGCCTTGCCGAAGAATGTGTGAACACCGGTGGCAATAACTACAGCCTCAATCTCGCCCTGCTTACAGGTGGAGCCAGAGAAAACTCCATCACCAGGGTGCTTGGTGACAGGAAGGGATTCACCTGTGAGGGCCGATTGATCGATCTTAAGGGGATCTCCTTCCAAGAGACGAGCATCGGCCGGGATAATATCTCCCAATTTGACACTGATCAAATCTCCAGGAACAAGAATGGATGCTTCCTGCTCGCTCCAATTTCCATCTCTCAAAACCTGTAAGCACAATCAACCATTTGATTTGTAAGATACAGGCATAAATTTTGCTTATAAGCATGAAAGAATCATGAGGAATCTACGGTCAAGGCACCTTAGTCTTAGGTGCAAGACCAGCCATTAGAGCGGCAGCCGCATTTCCAGCATTATTTTCCTCTATGAAACTTATAGTTGAGTTGATAATGAGAAGCACAATGATACCAACAAAATCTTGCCAATCTGGAGGCTTTCCCTGCATTTTCACATGATGAGTTCATCCAAAAAAGAGCCGAAATAAAACAGAACGAGATAGAAGAAGTAAAGCTGCAAAGTTACCCCTCCATTGGCCAAAGCAATGGCCATAATGGCAGCAGATTCCATAACCCACGAAAGAGGATTCCACATAAATCCCAGAAACTTGAGGAGCTTGCTTTCCTTTTTCTCCTCAAGTTTGTTGTAGCCAAATATTTCAAGCCTTTTGTTTCCTTCATCGGATGTCAAACCCTCCCTCGTACACTTAAGCTGTGTGAAAACGTCCTCAATGGGAATAGTTTCCTGCCATGCATAAACGGATACTTGACCATTATCACCAGCCCAAGATCATATTCTTGCATTTACTGATTACGATTCACGACTGTGTATATAATATATAAATATTTTAATTTGCATTTACTGACCACATATGAATTGTCCCATTATTATTAAATAAAAAAAATGAATCAATCATATATCACATCTTCTCTATAATTCAAACAAATTTCCAAAAGATATTTCGTAAAAATTTTCGGAAGCAAAAGGAGACATACCAAAGCTTCATCAAGGCAATGTAAATTACGAGAATGAGACTTACAAGATCAACTTGTTCATTCTTGATCTCTTCCAAGGAAATATCAGGAGCCATGATTATGTTTTTGCAATAAAAATATGAAAATCAAAATTAGAGAGAACTCTCTATCACTTCAATTTTCTTCTCAGGCCAAAGTAATCTCCCAAAGGCCTCCATGCAAATTAATTAATACACAGGTTCTTAGAAATAAAAGAAGTCATAGTTGTTATTTCGAGGTCGTGGCCTTTATTATAATTACCCATTTAATTTTTGGTGTCCTTAAACTCCCCAAAATATTGGGAAAATCATACGTTTTTCCAACCCCTCGTTTCAAAGATTCAGGTGAGTCTCAAATTTTTGAAAAGATGATGGAGTTCGGTCCTTAAAACGTGGGCCTCCATACGGGATTTCCCAGTTAAACAATAAATTGACCTGTAATCCTATATAAGATGACAAGATTTGCCTTTTCAAATCCATTAAGAAAATCATTGGGAAAATAGATTTTATAAACATTATCTTATTTTACCCTTATTTAATTTATTCAAAAAATAATTTGCAAGACTTGGTTAATAGGTATAAATCAATAGAAAAAAAAGAAATATATATATATATTATTGTGGGCATCGAGATTGATTTTGTTATAAGAGAAGAATGATTGTGAAACAAATTTTATAAACAAGTTTCAGATTTTCTCCTTTATAATTTATTCAAAAATAATTTTTTATGACTTAGTTAATAAGAGTGTAATAGTAAAAGAGAAAAATGATTTCAAATGTAGAAATAGTACAATAAAATTGGACCAACAAAAAAAGAGAAGTAAGTTTACTATTGGGTCGGGATGCTAAAAGGGGTGTATTCTTTCTTGAGAATTGATAATTTTTTTAATTTAAAGATTTTGTAAAGTTGATAGATTTTATAAACTTTGATGTAATTTGTAAAAAGAATTCTATTAGATTAATTAGATTTTTAAAAGTTATAGACTTTTAAATATAACACTAATGGGATGTATTCAATCTAGAGATTTAATGATTTTATTGAGTTTTTTTAATTGATAGATGTTTGTGGAATTGGTAGGAATTCGTAGACTTTTATGGAATCTCATGGAGTTATAAAAAGTATTTATTGGACTCCATTAGACTTTTATAGATTTTTAGATATTTTTATGATTATGTTGGGAGTTTTTATGGATTTATTTGTTAATATAATTTATGAATTTTATATTTTAACTTTTTATAATGATTTTATTTGATTTATAAATATATAACATTTTTTCATTTAAAATAAATATTTTATTAACACACTACGTAAAAGAATTCAAAAAATTAAAAAACTAACATACTGCATCTCAATTAAACTGATTAATAAAATACTATTTAATTCATCTGTACGACACTCTTTACGAAAAAAAAATTGTGTAATCCGACACAAGCCAATACAAGCTCCGCCTGAGTTGTATATGAAAATGGATGAGTTGTTTGAATATTTTGAAACGTTATTTGAATATATCAAGCACCATCTCAATAACGTTCCTCAAAGAAGCTTGACGAAGATTGAATAACTCTTTTGCATCTTCGGGATGACGACATTGACCAGTGAACTCTTGGAGGTGATAACACACACATCGAAAAGTAGCCAAGAACTGACGACGATTTGGATATCCATCATTCACCAAAAAATATTTGCCTAAACCCTACTATAGTCAAATAATTAATTAATAACATATATATTTTTTAAATTTACAAAATAATAAATAACATATAGCACGAAAAAATGCCTTCTGGCACATTTTTATCTTGTTCTTGTTATTGAAGAAGAAGAAAGAGAACAAAAAAAGCTCCCTCCGGGCCCGAAAAAGCTCCTAATAACAGGCAATCTTCATCAGCTGGCAGGGAAGTTACCTCATCGATCCTTCAAAGAATTATCCAAAACATATGGCGACCTCATGCTCTTGCATTTCGGGTCTGTGCCAACATTGATCGTTTCGTCGGCCGACATGGCACGAGAAATCCTTAAATCACACGATGTTGCCTTTCCGGGGAGACCCTCCTCGTATATTGCCAAGAAGTTAGCGTACAATTCATCCCTGTCCGGAATTAATCGGGGTATTTTCATCCCTATATGTTTAAGATCGGTTCGAGGATAGGGATCCACATCCCCATGAATATACTAAATAATTTGTATATATTATTTACTACTATATAATATATTTAATAATATGTATATAATATTTACTACCATATATTATTATTGTATCTCCACTTCTAATATATCAAATATAATATATTATTGAATATATATATTATTACTTAATATTATATATATATATATATATATATGATTTCATAATAATGACATGAAGTTTATAGTAATTTGGATACCTATAGATTTCTATGGTGTTTTAAAATGTTGAGATTGAATACCAATTGACTTTAAAATTCAATGAAAATCTACTTTGGATACTATCAAACTTTCATGGAGTTCATAAATGCTAAATTAAATACCTCTAGATTTTTAAACACCATTGGAATGTATAAAAGTAATTAAATGTCATCAATTGAATACACAGCAATAACTATGTAAATACTTTAGAAGGATAAAAAATAAAAAATTGTGTTATGTTGGAAGGAATTAACAAATAAAACTCGACATTTGATATTGTCGAATAAATGGACATAAGAAAGTAAATAATGTAAAAGAGAAAAAAAAAAGTGAAAATGACCGTAAATGATAATTATAATATGTATGCATGTGCAAGAATGATAATGGGACGCGACGGGACGATGACGATTTTGTCATTTTCATCTCAGTCCTGAATTAATCGGGGATTTTCATCCTCATCCTCGTGGGATCGGTTCGAGGACGGGGATCCATCCTTGATAATATATTAAATATTATGTTTATATGATTTGCTATTATATATTATTACTTATAATATATTTAATAATATGTATATAATATTTACAACTATATATTACTATTGAATCTCAACGTCTAATATATCAAATACTATATATATTATTTATTATTATATATTATTATTATTTAGTATTATATATGTATATATATATAACTTAATGAAAAATTATTATTTAGGATTTAGAAATTTTTTAGTTATATAAATAACGAAAAAGTTTGAAATTTTACGATCGCTGGATATAATTAAACATAAGAGAGGAAAGGTAAAGAAATTTGACCATGAGATAAATGTCTCACCAAATAAAGGTGAAAAGAAGATAAATTTTTTTATTTTTGGTTATTGTACCTATGATTTTAGAGTTTGTACATAAAGTATTTCATAAGAATGACACGGAATTTATACTAAATTTGGATATCTGTATATTTCTGTTGATTTTTGAAAAGTTTAGATTGAATACCACTTGATTTTTTAAAATTCCATAAAAATATATTTTGAATATTATCAAACTTTTGTGGAGTTCGTAAATATGTAAATCGAATATCTCTGGATTTATAAAATGTGTTGAAATATATAAGAGTAATTGAAGTATTAAACGTGATGGATTGAACTAATTATAATTATGAACTGATTTTTGTACGGTTGTTCAGACCAATGCACACACCAAAACCCCACTCCACGAGAATATATTAACCCGTCAGAAACAATCATTTTTTTCATGCGTTTCACATCATTCGATTTATAAGAATCTAAAGTCTATCTGTGGAGCAAGTCACAGAAAGCATACCGACAAAAAACGATCTTAGAAACATCGATAAAACTTGGATTCCTGGTGCCATCGACGATGTAATATATGCATGGAGTCTGATACTATTTTTTCTTCAAGAAATCCAATCAATGGATATTGATGAGAAGATCATCTCACTTATCCTGGCATTCATTGTCGCGTTTTCCATCACAAATTCATCGGTTGCCGACGTTCCAGTTTCCATTTCGATGCCTCCAACACAGCTTTCCCCGCCACAGATGCCAATAGCCTCTCCTCCGTCTCCGGCCCCAGCTCTAGGCATCAAAGGGGCATATTGGCCATCATGGGTGGCGCAATCGTTGCCACCATCCAGCATCCCAAAATCATATTTCACGCACATCTTTTACGCCTTCGTCGTCCCCGATGCCACCAGTTTCCAGCTTTTGATCAACCAAATCGACGAACAATGGATGGCCCTATTCACCTCAGCCCTCCACGTGGCCACTCCAGCCGCGAAAGCCTTGCTATCCATCGGCGGAGGCAGTGGCCAACCCCTCAGCAACATTTTCTCCGCCATGGCGAGCAATCCCGATAACAGGGCCGCATTTATCCAGTCATCCATCCACACTGCAAGAAAATACTTGTTCGACGGACTCGATCTCGACTGGGAATTCCCGAATAACCCTCTAGACATGTCTAACCTTGCCACACTTCTCGGAGAATGGCGGGCTGCTATTAACCAAGAATCACTCGCCTCCGGCAAGCCGCGGCTCCTCCTATCATCCGCCGTGTACTTTTCCTCCGAAGTGCTCTTCGATAGCGTGCCACGTACTTATCCAGGCGAGTCCATCAGAAGCTTCGTCGACTTCGTAAACCCTATGTGCTACGATTACCACGGTAGCTGGGACACTTCCGCCACCGGAGCTCCTGCATTGCTCTATGATAACACCAGTAAAGTGAGCACCAGTCATGGGATTTCACAGTGGAAGCTAGACGGTGTTCCGCCAAAGAAAATAGTGATGGGGATGCCAGCATATGGGCGTACATGGCAATTGGAGGATCCGAACAGACATGGAATTGGAGATCCGGCTGTTAACGTTGGCCCCGGTGGAGGAGTGATGATTTTTTCGGATATTGTTGAGTTCAATTCAGCCAACAATGCCACCGTGGTCTTCGATAACGCAACAGTGTCAACATATTCTTACACAGGGACAAGTTGGATTGGCTACGATGACACAGTTTCAGTTGAGTACAAAGTGAAGTTCGCAAAGGCTCAGGGACTTGGGGGGTATTTCTTTTGGGCACTTGGTTCAGACAGCAACTGGACTCTTGCGAGAACTGGTAACTACTACTGCTCTTCGTTTTCAATAACTACTCATATTTTTACATTAAACAATGCTAATTATCACTAAGAATTGAAGCTTTATTCATCGATATTTTCTCTCATGTGTATGGTTTCTTGTTGCGTGCTTTACTCTGTAGCTTCCATGGCATGGGACACAAGCCTGATTGGTCGAGGAAGAGCATAAATTCGTATAGCTTGATTCTATTTAGCTTGCATTCATTGCACATTCAAGAGTTAATTTTTCTCAAGTACTGGACAGCTGCTCTCAATTCTTTTTTCAATTTTAAGATTTTTTTGAGTCAGTAGTCCTCGGTTGTGCTCAAGAATGAAGACCAGAACATGAAAGCTCGACCTGGGAATATGTCATTGTTCTAATAAGTGCAAGTTGTCATGCATAAACATTAACTAGTGACGGATCAGATGAATATTTTTTTATTCTTGTGACAATGTAAGATTAGTATTTTAACAATTAGATCAGCACTACTGATCAACGATTGGTTTTGTTAAATATCGAACCGAATCGCCGCCGTCTAATTTATATCTTATCCAACGAGACTATGTTTCTGCAAAATCAAATATATCACAATTAAAGTATAAAAGGAGAGTTTAAATTTTAATTAACAATAATAGGAAAGAAAGGCTATAGAAATTATTGCCAAAAAAATATAGGTTCACAGATAAATTAAATTTTAAAAGGATTGGATCATACCGTAAATCATCGTAGCCGAAGAAAGTAAAATTGTAAAAAAAAAAACAATAATTGAAAAAGTAAATCTGAAGTGTTTAAAAACAAACAATTCGTGTGATTTTAAGATAGGGAAATTTCGAATTAAATAATAACCACTGAAAGGAACTTAATCGACATATTTTCCTTCGTCGAAAAATCAAATTTTTATATGCAGCAAAACCTCAATAAATTAATAATGTTGGGATCACGACGTTTTATTAATTTATATATGTTTATAATAGATAAATTAATCATTTATAATTTTAAATGTCATTTTCGATCAAACAAAAACATAGTAACTAAACATCGATGCGGCACCATAATTTTTTAATTAATTAAACATTTCCATATTATTAGTTTAATATTTCTTGTTATTTTGGAATTATCCTATTTTTTTATCAAATATTTCGACATTTCCAAGTGTTTGCATATTTTTTGTCGCCATTTTGAAAGTCATATAAGAAAATATATAGATTAAATTCATTTTTATTTAAATCTCAAGAAAAATAAAATGTAATAAAATCATATTTTATAAACTGTCCTATTTATAGTTTGAATTCATAGGATTACTAAATTATGACGTTGATGGGACCTTATATTTATATAAAGATTTTCTAAATCTTTATTATGGTATTAATTTATCAACTATTGACTTAATACACCGACCGATCCTTGCTGGGGTTGAAAACTTTATTATTTTTAAAAAAACTATAATTTAACGAGTACCTATTTGAAGGGATTTTCCTATAACAGTTTTGTTAATAACCACGCAACTTGGCGCAATATACCAGGAAGGTAAATCATTACTGGGAATTAATCCCTAAGTTATGACCCAGATTATATAACTAATCTATGCTACTTATCTAACAAATCCCGAAATTTTGTAATTTTTTTTTAAAAGAAACTTTTTTCATGCCAAAGAATAGCCCTCTTTAATATCTTTTTTATACACATTTTTAATCTAATATTAAATAAATAGGTCACGAATAAAATGCAAGGACAGTTGGACTGTATGGGATTCCTAATCGCATCTGCGTCAGAGTTGACCGTCGAGGATCTTCATATGAATCATATCTATTAATATATTTCAAATTAAATATACTAATATTTTAGTAGACTAGATTAGAATTGATATGAATGGATAATCATAGGGAAGTGGGAAAGTTAAGCTCATTATTTCCCATTCAGGCCAAGTCAATAAAAAATAATCTGCTTTAACAAAATTAGTTCTTTGATTGGATACCCAGCTACTAATTTTCCAAAAAAATAATTAAAATATATTATATTCATTTAATGATTTAATACACTACGCAAATTTTCAAATGAAATCTCACAGGTCTCATGTCTAATTAAAAAAATTAGCGTCCGTCCGAAAGCAGGAATAATAAATTAAGTTATCCTAATTTTAATTTTCTCAACGTTCGCACTTAAAAGAAAGAGATTTTCCTTTTCGATTATTCTAGATAAATATATATAGTCACGTAGATTAATACACTCGATAGATATATATATGTATATATCAAGCTATCTCTATGGATTTAAACACTGCAAAATTTATCTTTTCAAAAATTTATTTTTTCAATTGTCCCATTGTTTCAATGAAATAAGCGTATAAACTTCTAATAATTGAAAAATGGTTTTGATATATATAGGTATATAAAAATATATATTAAAAAAAAAAAGCTATCCGTATTAGTTTAGGTACGATATTAATATTTGCATGCTTACCTTTATAAGGTTGGGAGAGAGAAAAAGTTGCTGCAAACAATACTTATTATAAACAAAAGCTCCATTATTTGACTCATAAAGCTGCATTTCGGTTACTACCCACTGTGGGCACTCTCCATTAACATGCTACATCTGTATTCCTCGTATGTTTCTAATCTACAGTAGTTTGGTGGTCGATTTTTAATGTGTAATTATATGATTGATTAGAATATTTTAAACAAAAAAGTTTAAAAGTTGGTCAAATAATTAATTAAATAAATTCAAAATCAAGAAGTTTGACATATATGGAATCATAATTGTGCGTTGTGTTACCAATCATAGCTGTTTTTCGATTTCCATGGGAAATTACAGGTGCAGAACAGAAAGACTGTAGAGACAACGCATCTGCTTCAACTTACAGTACGTTTTCCCTTACATCTCTCTTTATTGTAATATCTCCACTTCCCTTGGTTTTGATATTCAAACAAGAATTTTGCATCTGGGATTGTGTTAAAGTGTCCGGGAAAGTGACTTTGGTGCTAAAGGCCCCATTTTTATCCTCCGATCTCTATTAAACTCGTTTTCGGGTGTCTGGAATTGTGGGTTAAACAATGACTGTGGAGGAAACTAAGAGTGAGAATAAAGATCATGATAAAGATCTCTATTAAACTCGTTTTCGGGTGTCTGGAATTGTGGGTTAAACAATGACTGTGGAGGAAACTAAGAGTGAGAATAAAGATCATGATAAATTTCCAGTGGGGCTGCGTGTTCTTGCTGTGGATGATGACCCAATGTGCCTCAAGTTGTTGGATACTCTGCTAAGGAAATGCCAGTATCATGGTATGTTTTGCCTTTGTTTTTTGGGATTTCTATATTTTACTGTAATATTTGTGTTGGATTGAAATCGAATTGTGTTGTTGTTCTTTTAGATTATTTGATAAATATACGTAGTCTCGTGTTCTCAATATTACATTTACGCGCAAGTTGAGCAAGGTTCTAGATTTTGTTTATGTTGATCCAATTGTGATTACCATCTGACCGTTTTTCCAACATCCCTGTGCTCCTGTCTTTTAGCTTCGTCTCTGGATTATGTTAAATCATGAAAGTTTGATTTTTTAAAAATTGGACAAGTATCTGTAACAAAAAATATGCTCTCAACATATCCCATGTTCCTGTATCTCTGGGAGTGATATAGCTGTGCTGGATTTGTATTCATTCATCAATACTGTCCCATCATGTTATCTTGTGTTGCTTGGGGGATGCTCAGCAGATTTTGGTAAATGCCTAAATTCTCTCTTTAAAATGAAATTAATTCGCTATTTCACAGTTACTGCAACGAGTCAGGCAAGAACAGCGTTGAAGTTGTTACGAGAAAACAAAGATAGATTTGACCTTGTGATCAGTGATGTGCATATGCCAGATATGGATGGTTTTAAGCTTCTTGAGCTTGTCGGTCTCGAAATGGATCTACCGGTTATCAGTAAGCTCACATTCTTTTCTATGAACACCTTCCAAGATTTTTAGTCCTTTCATGAGATTGTGTGCAAAAGTATTTTGGTGTTCAGTGGGTAACGTTAAGAAAAGGAATTATGGTTTGATGGGATTTTCTTGGATAGTTTATATTTCAGTGAAATCTTACCAAAATCTTTTAAGCTGTTCGGATTTGGATCGGCTGCCGTTTTACAGTGTTGTCATTTTCTTTAAAACATTTAAGGCAGGCAAAGTAGATAACTTTAATTCCTTTACTGTTGAGAGTCACCTTGAATTTTCCTTTGATTCCTTGAGCTTGTTCCAGTGTTGTCAGCCAATGGTGACCCTGAACTCGTCATGAAAGGAGTTAGACATGGCGCTTGTGATTATTTGGTGAAGCCAGTTCGAATTGAGGAGCTGAGAAACATATGGCAACATGTCGTTCGGAGAAAGAAGTTTGATTCAAATAAACAGAAGAAATCCCCTGTTTATGCCAAATATCACCATGAAAATGGTGAAGGTCATGGAACTACTTCCAGGAATGATGCAGATCAGAATGGGAAAATTAATAAGAAAAGGAGAGATGATGACGATGAGAATGAAGATGGCCATGAATCTGAAGATCCTGCAACACAGAAGAAGCCTCGAGTAATCTGGTCTATCGAGCTTCACAGGAAGTTCGTCTCGGCTGTCAACCACCTGGGAATTGAAAGTAGGTTCTAAATCCTCGATATTTTCTAGTGTGGCCATCTATTTTGGGTTGTTTTTTTTTACTTTGATAAGTGTTGTTTTGTGGTGCTATTCCTTGATACAGAGGCTTTTCCCAAAAGGATTCTTGACCTGATGGGTGTTGAAGGGCTGACTCGGGAAAATGTTGCGAGCCATCTTCAAGTGCGGAACTCTCTTTGTCAAATTAAGTTTCCTTTTTTAAATTTAATGCTAAAGTAGTATCTCTTGGCATGTGCTACACTTGAAGCAAACTATCAGTTTTACCTCACGGTGGTAACTTGTTTAACTTTTGCAGAAATACAGGTTGTACCTTAAAAGGATTAGTTCTGTCGCAACTCAGCAAGCGAATATGGCAGCCACATTCGGGGCAGATGGTTCCCATTTAATGCGAATGGCTTCCTTCCAGGGACTTCAAACTTTTCGAAATTTGTCTGGACAAGGTGGACTGTCCAAAGTTACCTTGTCCCCTTATACGACCTGTGGTGGCTTACTCGGTAGACTTAATAGTCCTGCCAATCTAAGCGTTACTTCATCTGCTCTTGGAACAACGAACCTTGCTGTCTCATTGTCCAGTGAAAACACGAGTTTATTCCCAGGAATTCGGTCATCTTTAGAACAAGATCAGTTGCAACAGAATGTAGTGAATGTCAACAGTGTGAATGATTCAAGAATCTTTATGGCTGGTACTACCTTTACAGGTACTCAACAACTTATAGGTGGCTCAAGAAATTATTTAATTAGCGGGCCGGATAACCCCACAATGGTACTTGAAAGTGGATCGTCTCTCAACATGGCTTCTTCCAACTCGGAGTACTTTAACTCCAGTTTCACCACAGCGAACATGCCTCAGTTACCTCACAATAATCTTTCAAATGGTCCTTATCCACACTGCATGAAGATGAATCTTCCTTCCACCACCATGGAACTGGTACCTCTTGAAAATTCAAGAAACAATATGCAATGTCAAGAAAGTTTAATTGGAAATGTTCAGAATATGAATCAGGAACACAACGAATTACGAATAACAAATCAGAGTGTTGGTTCAAACACTTCTTTTGCTTCCTTGAATGTTCCCGAAAATGGTTTTCTGGCTCCCTTTAGCCAAATTTCAGACCACAATAATCGATCCCGCAACGAGAAGATGGACATGGCATTGAATGACAGATTGATTGGAGCAGGTGCTTCTACGTTTGAGCAAGGAAAGCTGGAAAGTGGCTTTGTTTCTCAGAGTTATGATTCTTTGGATGATTTAGTGAGTTCTATGATCAAACTGGTAGGAAATTATATGAACCAATTCTATCATCATCTGATAATCTTCCAGTCTCTACATTGATTGATATTAGAATCTCATTTTTTATGGTCATGAATACAGGAACATGAAGGAACAATGGCGACTCCCGACTACGGATTCGATGACTACTGTTTTGGACAAGGACTATGAGGCAGGCTCTATTCGCAGATGAATTTAATCACTTGTGCTATATCATTTTCGTTGAATAGCATAGTCTTTTGGTGTGTCTAGAGACGAATGTAATAACAACAAGAATGTAGAAAATACGTCATCATGTCTAGCATTCGATTATATCAATACTCTACCATCCAAGTGTTGGAGTCGTCTGTGTGGTATACTGGTATATCTTCTTTGTCCATACTGAATTCGTTTCGTTCCAGTATTTAAAGTCTACCACAATTTGGGATCATTACTCGACCTCTCTTCCACCAACCAATTATGATTCTTTCTTAGGTACCCATACAGAAGTTTAATTAAAATGGATCATTGAGTGACTTCTTCTTAGTCCTTTCTCCATTTAATGAGATGATGTGTATGGGAAGTTGGGAAAGCCGTGTTGACTTAGTTTGCGTAATCAAAAGTCCTCCTTTTTGTTTTGACAAGACAGTCAATAAGTCGTTAGTCCTGAAACTGTCGTCTCTATCCCACAAATTTCTTTTGCGTGTCGGAAAATCTAAGTTATATTTGTAATAAAATAAATTACTAGGAAGGAAAAGAGAGATTCTTTGAGCCAAGTGGAGCGAGGCGGCGGGAATGGCGATGGCATCTTCCCTGTTCGTGCTGGCATTTCTCGTTGTGCAATCGAATGCTCAGCAAGCCTATGTTAACAACAAGCAGCTAGCCTGTGAGAACAACGACACCGTCACTCTTGGATACGTCTGCAACGGCGTTGCAGCCTACTGTACATCTTACCTCACTTTCCGATCAACCCCCGTCTACAACAACCCCGCCACCATCGCCTATCTCTTGGCTGCCGACGCCTCTCAGATTGCCGCCGTTAATAACATCTCCGATGTCGCTCCCATTCCCGATGATACTCTCCTTGTCATACCCGTCAATTGTTCTTGCGCCGGCGGGAATTATTACCAGCATAACGCTTCCTATGTACTCAAACATACTGGGGAGACTTACTTATCAATTGCGAACAACACGTATCAGGCACTCACCACTTGTCAATCTATGATAGCTCAGAACAGTATCAACGAGCGCCGGCTACTCGGCAACGACAGGCTCACTGTTCCCGTCCGCTGCGCTTGCCCCACTCCCAACCAAACCGCCGCCGGCTTCAGCTATCTCCTCACCTACCTCGTACGTCAGGGAAATGATATACCCACAATCGCCGACACCTTTTCCGGCGCCGGAGCCGATCAGCAGAGCATCCGCGAAGCAAACAAGCTCTCTGATGGTCAGATCATCTTTTACTTCACTCCAATTCTTGTGCCGCTCAGAAGGGAGCCGACGAAGGAGAACTTGAACACCGACATCTTACTGCCGCCACCTCCACCTCCACCGACCTCCGCTACCCCGACTTCCGAAAACAGCGGCAACTCCCGCAAGTGGGTTTTTGTTGGTGTGGGAGTTGGAGTTGCTGCCGTGCTACTCCTCGCTTTCGTGTTACTTTTCTGGTTCTTCCGCCGACGTAGTAGGCGCCACGAGCAATCTGCACCGCCACCTCCAAAGCTTGCCAACGAATCTGGGGAGAGGTTCTGGTCGGTATCGTTATCCTCCGAAGGCATCCGTAGTGCCATGGAAACTCTAAAAATCTACAAGTTTGAGGAGTTAGAGAAGGCGACCAACTCATTCGCAGAAGCAAACCGAATCGGCAAATCCTCAGTTTACCGCGGATCATTCAAGGGGGATGCTGCTGCAGTAAAGATTATGAAAGGGGACGTGTCCCCGGAAATAGATTTACTCAGACAAATCAATCATTTCAACATCATTCGACTTTCTGGTTTCTGTCTCCACGAAGGCGTCACCTATCTTGTGTATGAGTACGCTGTTAATGGCTCCCTATCCAACTGGCTACAAAGAAAAGACGACTTCTTTGATGAAAACTATAACTCCTCAAATGATAAGCTTTACTCAAAGCTTGATTGGAAACACAGAGCTCAGATTGCGTATGATGCTGCAGATGCGTTGAACTACCTCCACAACTTCACCAATCCCCAATATATTCATAAAAACCTGAACAGTAGCAACATTCTTTTAGATGGCAACATGAGGGCTAAAATCACAAATTTCGGGTTCGCCAAGAAGCTAGATGACACAGGTGATCAACCTGTAATGACGAGGCATGTGGTGGGAACCTACGGCTATATGGCTCCGGAGTATTTAGAAAACGGATTGATCACTCCAAAACTAGATGTGTTTGCTCTCGGGGTTGTGATTTTAGAGCTCTTGTCTGGAAGGGAGCCCGTTGCTAATGCTAGCAGTGAAAAGGGGGATCAGATTCTGCTATCTGAGAGCATAAGAGAGGTTTTAAGTGGCGAGAATGTTAGGGAGAAGTTGGGAGAATTTATTGATCCACGTCTTGGAGAAGAGTATCCTCTGGATTTGGCCTACTCCATGGCTCAGCTTGCGAAGAACTGTGTGGCCAATGATCTCAATGATCGTCCAACAGTTCCTCAAATGCTGATGGTTTTGTCCAAGATCCTTTCGTCTTCCTTGGATTGGGATCCTTCTCATGAGTTTTATAGTTCATCTCTGAGTACTCGCGAGCTCTGATTGTTAAGAGTTGGAAGTTGGCATCAAGCAATGGTTCACTCGGAATGTTTGGTCCCTGCAGATTGTGGAAGTACACCTAATACTAGTCGATAAATAAGTAGAAATATGGATAAAAAAGAGGAGATGCTAGTATTTTGTTCCTAAAACCTCACAGTTTTAGTACATGGAGCGTTCTAAGTTTTGAATATTTTTTAGTGTATCAAAATACGTACGCCGAATAAAATGTAACATCTGAACTTTGAAGATCTAAAATGTAGATGCATTTCAGTATAATCATTATTTTTTATGCGAAATCTTCTACAAAGTATTAATTATTGATAGCCAAAAATATTCTACACTTGTCCCTTTAAACGGGTTTTCAATGTCTCACTTGGTCATTGTGATTCGGCAACAAATATTAAGAAGAAATCAATATTACCTTTAGATGCATACGATATCATATAGGGAGAGGGGCTGTTTATTCTATTCTTCACACAAAGTGAGGAGGATTAGATTAAAACAAAACATATGTGGCATCCATGGTTTCGAGATATCTCTTTAATTATTTGTCCGAATATAGGTCGAGACTTGGATTTCAAGGAGTAACGACTATAATTTCTCTTCTTTAGTTCTTCACATCCACATAATCAAAGGTCAAATTATCATGCTATCATAAAATAAAGATACTAATTTTAAGACTTAAAAAAGAAAATGAAATGCATCCACCACACAATTGTTACGATAACAATAAAGAAACATGATGAATAGAGACGAAAAAAAAAAAGAAGACGGCCTGCTTTTTGTTGCTTCAATATTAAAAGCATAACATCAAAAACTAACTTAAGAAAGTGGTTTTTATTTATTTATCCAAACACAAAATTCCGGTAAGTGCATGCCAAACTCTTCTTAAATTGGTATGAACAAAACAAATAATTTTCCTCAAGTTAATAATAACAGGAAAGTAGAGAGAGAGAGAGAAAATATATAAAATATTATCAATGATCAAATCAAATAAATTATAAAATATCCTTTATATCAAACCCAGACTTAAACTCCACATCACCTCACTTGCACATACGATGTATTCATGTTGATTGCCTGGCACGGGCTAAGAGTTCAAAAGGATGATCACCAATCACCTGCCATACCAAATTGGCATCCAATGCGTCAATAAAGTACTTAATGAATGAAACTGCAAATAGCTCCCTATGAAATATGTTTCAATAGTTCATAGATGAAGGCATTGGCAAATGATGAGCTCGTAGTCATTTTAACTCGATGAAATCTGGGACCCCATAAAAGCTAGTTGAAACAGGAAGTTCAACTATGCAGTTATACCAAAATGGCTGCCTGTCCTACCTTCTCAACGTTGCTAATCGAATCCACTCCTGTCGAGCATGTCTACAAAGGTCATCCTTCTTTGGAACCTCGGTGGCAATCTTAAAACCATTGCATCTTCAATCTGAATCGGTAGATGAGTAGCCACAAATACAATTCCCCCCTTCTTTCTGTGTTCGGCAATTATATACTCGAGTAACTTGACTCCATCGTCATCCAATGCCACCGAAGGCTCATCCAGCAACCAAATGGGCCTATCAATGGCCAATAACCTCGCAAGTTGCAACCTTTTTCTTTGACCCATTGAGAGCATTCGTGCTTTCTCATTCGCTAATCTTCCTAGCCCCATTAGTTCTAAGGCAGGCAGGGACTTCCCTTGCTTGCCTTCAAGAACTTCGAACCACTGAACATTGTCAAGGACAGTAAACTTATTTTTTATGGCATCTTTTAGGGAGAGCCAGTTTAGCTGAAGCTTGTATTGATGGTAAACACCAGATTCCATAATGTCATGCCCATTCCAAAGTATTTCGCCAGCTGATGGTCTGGAGAAGCCAGCCATCATGCGCAAGAAAGTGGTTTTGCCCGAACCATTTGCACCAGTTAGAACAAGGGCTCCTCCATCGTAGATGGATACATTCACATGGCGAAGAATTTGTTGAGCATTTCTCATGCAAGAGACATTGCTGAGGAGCAGCCGAGGAAGTGGTGGTTTACGCAAAGCCATAGAGGGATCAAATATCTTTTATTTGGTTCAATATTTGGAGTTCCCAAAATTCAGGAGCAGATGAAGCTGACATTTCGACTTCATAAATTCCATGACTACCTCAAGCTGGCAACAGTCAGGTGCATACAAAACAAGTAGCTTCCTGTCAATATGTTAAATGATTAATATGTAAACATCATGTATCCTATACCATGTCATTACTGGGAGGAATTAAACATGAATGCCGCAGAATAAAAACACCTGTTAGTCCACCAACTAACTTGATTATATAAGGACCATTTCTCAAATCAAAATTCAATTCTCATTGTCACATATCATGGACCATCGGTCATATAATAAGTTGTATAAAATCGCAGGCAGCCTTTAGAAAGCAGCCAAAATATACCACTTACACCTACACCTTTCAAACCCCAACCTCCCTGAAACTCGTTCATGGTTGTTCTTCCCCTTCGACTCCTTCTCGGCTCTTGCGTTATATAGCACCACATCTTTCTATGTCTCCACACCAATCGCTATCCACTTCACTCTCTCAGCCCCTCGCTTTCATTTCTCACCCAACGAGGACCACTTATCTTCCTCAAATCAGAAACAACTTGCCATCATGTGCCTTCATCTAAGTAGACTGGAGTTTCACATTTGAGCTACGTGGCAAGCCGAACCAGCAGATAAAATTAGTTTCTATGCTTCATCTGAACTATTTGAATAATGAAATTCATTCCCCAATATTACTGGCTGAAATATGGTGAGTTTCAGAATGCATGCTTACTGGCACATTTATCTCAAAACTGTATCTATTTCTACAAAAGCTCTACTTTTAATCACCACATCTTACAGTTACACAAATCATCCATCATTCTGTCTCAAATTTTTAAAGTCAAGCTTCAACCCACAAAACCCAGTAACCTCATAAAGACGGGTTAAATACCAGTCCCTCAAAATGAGTAACAGCTGCATATAGAGCCAAAGAAGGCATGAAAATGGATAGAGCTAAGAGATTATTTCGCCGAAAAGGATCAAAATCCAGAAACATGGCCCAGCAAGAAATTCGCACATCACACACAAGAATATGCAGAGATGTAACTATTTATATGTGCACAATTTTTCTGAATTAAAATGAACGAAAATTAGGAATATCAAAAAAATACCTCAAACAAATTGTGGAACTCTGATTCTGAATGTAAGCGTTTGGAAGATGAAAGATATATGCGGAGGTTGGAAGAGGGAAGGGTAGGGTTTAGGTTGACAAAATATATAATAAATTAATAATATTGTTAAATAAATCCATTAATTAACGAGTTAGCATGATTAAAATTTATATAATAATATTACAAAAAAAGTAATATAAGGCTGCGTTTGATACGTCTGATAATTGACAATTTATCCGCCGTTTGGTTCGTTTTTAGCCAAGTTTCTTTGAATCCGTGGACGCAGGATTGTTCAGTTTTCTTCCTGTTGCAGCGTGATTGTGAAGCCCTTCCTAAAGGTGGGTTAAGTTGTCCCATAACGTTGATTACAAAGAAATAGAGGAACGTTACCAATTTACCCCGACATCACCCTTTTTCTCTGCCAGATCCATCGACGAAGCTGTACAAGATTACAAAGGTCTTCAATTTCTCCCTGGCTTCGGCTTGCGCAGATTCGCGTTGGAGCAGCACTCGAGAACCGCTGTTGAAGAATCTTGAGAAGCTCCGTGTAAGCTGATTCCTGAATTACCCCCACAGCGTTTGGTAGGGGTGATAAGGTCAGGATTGTTAAATAATCCCATGTTTGGTACGTTTTTTTGCACACTTTTGGAAATCCTTCGGCCCGTGATTGGAAGTTTTCCAGCTTCAATTCGTTGATAAATTGTCCCTTATAAATGCATGGTGTTAATTATCCGTGTACGCTGATTCCTGAAATTACCCCTGTTAACACCTTCACGTCGCAAATTTCTTTGGAATGGTCGAGTCCACCACCACCGATGATCTCTTGTAGGTGACCAATCGGCGGCAGATACATGAGTTCCAGTGGGAGAAATCGTTGTGGGAATTCGATATCCCGGCGAAATCTGAGTTGCTGCCGACGCCACCCGAGGGGAAATTGAACATCAATTGGTTGTCAATTCTGCCGATACCTAGTTATGTGGTTGAAAAGGTATACACACTTTGTCGCAAATTTCTTTGGAATAGCACATACCCTCCCATTTCGTGGCACACTCTGTGCAAAAGCAAAACTGATGGAGGTTATGGTTTAAAAGATCTGAAAATCTTTATTGCTTCACAAATGGTATATACAGGTTGGAACAGGGGCTGATGATCCAATCATGCAAATGCGTAACTTTTGTCGTACCTTGTGATTAACAAACGCTGTGGAAGATAATTATTGATGTTGGTCCCATCAGGCCTTTAGAGATCCTTGATGGCAAGTTTTGCCTTGGGAAAAGTGGTATACTGGGAACTTTATTCAAGAACACGTTCAAAATAATTTACCAGTATCAGTTGTAGGAGAGGATAGTACATACACTTATTCTGTTTTGATTGTTGCACCCCACATCTGAATGATCTTGAATATATGAGGTTTGTGTTTCTCTTAGAAATAAAAGACTGCAGTGATTCATACATCTGCATTTTCCATTCCTAGTCTCCAATGATTAACAATCATTTGGCTACTTGGCGATTTATTTGTGACAAGAAACCTATGTGAAATCATATGAATATTTGTATTAGCTTATGTTCCGTATCTTTTTAACATATTCTTAGCTCATGTTTTTCTCTGCCGTGCGACATCGCTTGATATTTTTGTTATTTCGAGCAGATTCATTGTTAGTCTCCCTTTCATCTCACATGATATGCTGTTGACTGTATTCATAAGAAGAAAAACTGAAATTTGTCTTTGTATGGCATTTCAGATGGAAAATATTTTATTTTTTGGCTCAATACGAAGAACTTGCTGTACTGGTGTTGCTTCATCTATTAACTTAATTTTAGCATAGATCTTGAAGCAATTTCTCTGGCATCAAGGTTAAAAAAGGAAACTTCCTATTACATCTTTGCTGCTTTTGGAAATGCCTTTGTTTTGTTGCACTTTCTTAATTCAGCTCTTGGAAGTGAAATTCATCTCACAAGTTTTTATTCCTAGTGCTGGTTTCTATAAATGCAAGTTTGAGAAACAGCTCTGGTGATCTTCTGGTGTTCCTCTTTCTTCAGGCAGAATGGATGGCACCAGAAATTCTAAGAAATGAACCATCAAATGAGAAGTATGCCTTCCCTTTGTTAGTCCTGTGGGTCACAAAATAATAGATAATTAATAAATCTCAATTTGATTTGATGGTTGGTTGACTCGGTGCAGATGCGATGTTTATAGTTTTGGTGTCATCTTTGGGAGCTTTTCACTTTGCAGCAACCTTGGGGAGGAATGAACCCGATGCAAGTTGTTGGTGCTGTTGGTTTTCAGCATCGGCGTCTTGAAATACCAGATAACATGGATCCAGTTGTAGCGGAGATAATCAGGAAATGCTGGCAAACGTGAGTGCTTTTTCTTTCAATTCACTTCTCTTCCATTTCATCATTACTGTGTTGGTTGTGATTGTTTCATATTACTTACCATCACCATGCCTTGGAGAAGGATTGGAATAAATGATTCCATGTCTTAAGCTTAATTGTAATTCCATCATCTGTCTGGTGCAGTGACCTATTTGTTCTTTCAATGTAAAGAACAAATGCATATAATGTACAAATGGATATAATGTACAGGCTGGTTGGTAGTTGTGTATGTTGTGCAGGTTCTTATGATTGTTCTCCCATTGGATGGCTTGGTATACAATGGTATACACGTACAGAGTAAACTATGAAGGAGGTTGTTATATCTTTGAAAATTGGAAGCAATCTTGCTTCATTGGTGTTGCTGAATAAACTGTTTGAAGATTTGGTGATGCTGAAGAAATTGTTTGCAAAATTCAGATTGTTACATACAGTATTTCAATTTGTAACTTGTATTTTGTTAAATGTATGGTATAGGCTGGTGATGCTGAAGAAATTGTTTGAAAATTGGAGGCAATCTTGCTTAAATGTATGGAATAGGCTGGTTGTCGGTTCAGATTGTTGAGTAGGTTGTCATTTGCTTGTATTTTTTGATCGCTGGGTATGCCGGACGTTTTTTTTTTACGAACTTTATTTATAATCTATGATATGTTTTCATATCGAAAAAAAAGAAAGAAAGAAAAACGAAATCAATCAAAGAAAAGAATAAAAACAATTCTACCCTTAAAAAATGAGGTCAAGGATATTTTGGTAATTTCTCGCTCAATCAGTTTTTAATCCTTATGTTAAAAAACAAACCAAACATAATACCCTAAATCTGCAATGTTATTTATCCCACGAAATTTTCAAATTATCATTCAGATTAATCCTTCGTTATCAATCACATCCCACCTACCAAACGCAGCCTAAAGGTCTACTGAAATATTTTTGAGTAAATGGTAAAAATTAAACTAATTTTTTTTTTTATCAAGACTGAGTAGGCACTATACATCTGCCTGATTGAATCCAAATTGAACTCGAACATGTCCGAATTTTTTTAAAAAATCAAAATCATATTATTCCACAGTTCAAATATACTCATGAGCCTTAATATTTTACTAACATAATATATCGATATATCATATAAATTTAATTTCTGAATTTCTTGAGTACGTATTTCCTAGCCATGGTCAAATAGTTCATAAACATGTTTGAAACTTTAAAACCAAACTTGAATTTTAGTTTTAAATTTAAACAAATTCGAGCAAACAATTTCAAAATTTGAAGCTTCGAATCGAATTTTATTTTGAATATAAAGTTTGAGCCAAATTGAAGCCTTAATATTTCAAAATATTAACTGGATCTCGGTTCGGCCATTACCCTAACTAAAGTAGAAGGGACGATTTCGGAATCGGGTGAAGTGTGAACCGACTCGGTGTGACGTGGCATATACTACGCAAGATTCGAAGCAGCTAGTAGCCACCCATGATTCTGTATTCCACCTTCTCAAACAATATATACATAATTGTTATAAATTTAAAGAAATATTAATAAACTAAATGAAATAATTACCTCGATAATAACCTTGATTGCTCCTTAATTGCTTCAAATGAAGTCTTGAACCATCATCTGTCTGGTGCAGTGACCTATTTGTTCTTTCAATGTAAAGAACAAATGCATATAATGTACAAATGGATATAATGTACAGGCTGGTTGGCAGTTGTGATTTGAATATTGACAATGGATATAATGTACAGGCTGGTTGGTAGTTGTGTATGTTGTGCAGGTTCTTATGAGAACTCTCCCATTGGATGGCTTGGTATACAATGGTATACACGTACAGAGTAAACTATGAAGTAGGTGGTTATATCTTTGAAAATTGGAAGCAATCTTGCTTCATTGGTGTTACTGAAGAAACTGTTTGAAGATTTGGTGATGCTGAAGAAATTGTTTGCAAAATTCAGATTGTTACATACAGTATTTCAATTTGTAACTTGTATTTTGTTAAATGTATGGTATAGGCTGGTGATGCTGAAGAAATTGTTTGAAAATTGGAGGCAATCTTGCTTAAATGTATGGAATAGGCTGGTTGTCGGTTCAGATTGTTGAGTAGGTTGTCATTTGCTTGTATTTTTTGATCGCTGGGTATGCCGGACGTTTTTTTTTTACGAACTTTATTTATAATCTATGATATGTTTTCATATCGAAAAAAAAGAAAGAAAGAAAAACGAAATCAATCAAAGAAAAGAATAAAAACAATTCTACCCTTAAAAAATGAGGTCAAGGATATTTTGGTAATTTCTCGCTCAATCAGTTTTTAATCCTTATGTTAAAAAACAAACCAAACAACATACCCATATTATTTATCCCACGAAATTCTCAAATTATCATTCAGACTAATCATTCGTTATCAATCACATCTCATCTACCAAACGCAGCCATAGTGTATTGAACATCTCGATATTTTCTGAACATCAGCTCTAACTAGAGTATTCTGTGTAAGCTTAAACGTAACTGGAAGATACCTTTTCGAACATTCGTTCATGATAGATGCCTACGGCTTGAACCAATCATCACTTGCCTAAACTTAGGATTCACTAAGGCATCTACACCATGTCCCTGGACCAGGAAAGATGGGATATATATTCTCCTTAGTTTAGCTGGTAAATTAAAAATAAAATTTCCGCTATAAAATAAATATCAAAAGAAATTAAACTAGCATGTAATTTAAGAATTATATAATTTATTATGATTTTATTTCATGTATTCTATATTTCATAGGAAGAAGCTTCATCTATGATTTTAATAATTCTTTTGACTTTATTATGAAGCAAAAAAAACATTATATATAATATCTTGCCATGCAACGATGCAAGCATTTTTTATAATTTGATTATATAATTGATATCCCCAGAAAGGTAATCGACTTCAGTACCAGATGGAGGACCCAGGGGCCCAAAATTTAGTTTTATTTATTTATTTATTTACGATATATGTTAAAACTACGGTCAACATATGTAAGTGACTTAAAAGATGTTAATTACAAAAAATGAAAAAATTGTTAATCGAATAATTAATGTAGTTAGTAATTCGAGTGGACGCTCCAACACTATCACGTGATTTATCCAAAAGCAACCACGAATAGAGGAAAAATGGAATTGAATTATTCAAAATTAGGCAAATTTGAATTTTGACATATGGACTTGGAGTCGTTATCCAAGTTAAGCTTGGTCTTCAATCAATTGGTGGTCTTCAATCAATTGGTGGTAAAAATCAATCATGAATTTATAGATTCATGCATGTATGAGTAGCTAGAGCTAGAGGGGAAGATAATTTATTTACTTTAAAAAGTGAAGCCTTACACACCTAAGATCAAGCGGCAAATCTGAATCTGAAAAAGATATTGTAAGTATCTCTAATCAAAGATTGTGATATTTTATATGTATAATTTCATATATGGGATGGACTTTTGCAGTTGAATCGAGCGAATGACATGTTGATGCAATATACTGAATTTTGTAAAGAATTCAAATTTGATCACGTGTGGTCTATCATGA